>JAIUCT010000014.1:5235055-5324673 GCA_021307375.1 Tetraneura akinire
ATGAAAAAACCAATACATTCTTCGCTTCGCTCAGAATCTAAAACTAATAATAATCAATAGTGAAAAAAAACAACAAAATATAATTAAAACCCAGAATTTTAGAATTTTAATAATGTCTACAGGAACCCTAAACGAGAGTAAGAGTTGAATATGAGAAAAATGGTATTTAAAGTTTAAAAAAGCAATGGATTATAATATAAGCATACAATAATTAAAATTTGTTATTTGGCCTTAATTTTAACGACTTTAGACTTATACCTAACCTATAAATAATCTAGATAGGTATTTCATTTTAATATTATAAAATTCAAATTCAAATTCAAATGGATACTGATAATTTTAAATATTAACTAGAAAAATATAAATTAGAATCAGTTAGATTAACAATATAAAAATTAGCAGGTTCAAAAGTTAAAAAGCAACGAATTACATTTTTAACATATATCATAATTAAAAATTATTATCCGTATAACGTTTAATATTTTAATATTATAATTATAATTTTACGATTTTCGACAATTATTATTCTAATTATTTTAAACCAAATATGTTACCTTACTTGATTGCATTATAGTATTTAATTCAAATCTCCAAAACTTAAAAAAAAAAAACTAAAATAAATAACAGTAGGTAGTGTTTTGTACGTAGTATTAATAATATAGACTATATAATGCAACGTTATTAAAAGTTACAAGAGGCAAAATATTTTAAATTTTTATAGGGTTTCATATACCTAGTTAGTTATTGATTTTCTTTATTAGCTTTCATATTAAGTATATATTATTTTATATTCAATTAAATTAAGTTTACAGGTATATATGAACCGATAACTGATATTGTCAATTTCGCTTCGTTAATGACAAATTTGATCAGAGATATATTTTATCTTTTTAACCATATTATATATTACCTAAACAAAATGATTTTGTTTTCTTTAATTAATTTTTATAACACGTCTAATGACTATAGTAGATTTATGAAAAAAAAAAAACGAAATAACATTTTATTTATTGTTTTACTTGTGATTATATTTAAAATTGATTTCAGTAGGTATTCTCTAAAAAATTCAAATTCTTTCAAATAATTGTATAAAATTAATAACTACATCTCTAATATTCTTATCACATAATAGTCCTAATTATTTTTGATCTCTTCAATTTTCAATTTGATCAGTCATAGTCATAATTCATAATAATATAAAATATATAGAAAAATGTATACAATCATATACGTTCCAATATTAATGATAAATTGTTAAATTAAAATGTAAACACTTTAGATTATGAATACCATTTTTTTTTTTTTTTAATGGAAGGTGTTAGAATAAACTATGATAATAATAAAATAATTTGTAAGTATCGTGTTTTATTTTATATTATTTATATTATATAAAGTAGTTATAATACCTACGTATTATACATTTAAGGAGTAGGTAAGGTTAGTATTTTATTTAGGCGTTTAAGTTTAAAAAAAAAAAAAAATATTGATATTAAAATATATTTAAGTAATTCTTCCTTAAATGTTAAATATATTAGAATTTGGAATAGAATATGAATTATTATATATATATTAATATTATAAATATATATATATAAATTTTTGCCCTTGATCGATGCCAAAAGTTACTTTAAAATTTTCTTCTGACGTACAATACAAGGTTAATTGAATAAAATTATCTTCATTAAAATATAAGTTAAACGTTAAAGTATACACATATAAATTCATATAAAGTTTAAAAATATTAAGAATATTCTTAGACAAAAGTCCTAAACGTAATTTTTTTTTTTTTACAGTAACTACATCACCAATTTTATATAAAACAAAAAAAAATATGTCATTTTCATTATTATTTAACTAAATTACTTTAAAATATATTCTAGATTATACATAAAGTGTTATAATTTAATAATTATTTCTTTTTAACTTCAAGATTAAAAAATGTATAAATGCTTAATATATATATATTTACAAATTAAAAAATTATATGATATAATATTTGTATAAGGTAAATAATTGTTATAGTACAATAAGTCAATGTTACATATTATTTTCATTACCTATAAATTGCAATCATGCAATTAATGATAACTTTGAGTTAGGTGTCTAAAAAAAGTTTCTACACAATAAAACTTTTTCAAAGAATAATTTAATAATACAAATAAATGTCTACCTTTATACCTAATTAGGTTATTTAAATAATATATTATATTATATTACTATATAAAAAAAAAAAAAGAATGTGATTACGGACTATATACTTAACATGAAATAGAAAATTAATACCTATAGTTCGTAATCAAAATAGGTGATGAGTATTCATGATCATTAGTACAAGGTTTTAATACTTTATCATGTGTTAAGTACCATAATCGATATTTAAAAACTATTTATTTTTATTTATTCATTAACATATTTTAATAAAATAATATAAATTTTATAATCTATAGTCTATACTATAAGTTATAACAACGAATAAAGTCGGTTAACTATAAACTATCCTAATTCCTTGATAAACGCATCGATTATAAAATTATAAATAATCAAATTTTAACTATACCTACATATTACATTATCATGTATGTAGTATACTAGTATCTAACAGTAGTGTAATTTATTTATTTATTTATTTTTTATTAATATTATTCTCTTGACTTGAAATTTAACTTTCGTTCTATTTTAAACATAATTGGAAATTCTGACAAATATCAGAGAGGCTTTAAAATCATTCAATAGTAAACCTATTAATAAAATAAAATCGCTGTACAATACAATTTAAATACTATTTTTAAGCGATTTCAACTACGAATACTAAAATAAAATTATTGAGGGGAGAAGTCCTTCTCGAAGATTCTAAAATACATATTCATAATAAATATAAATTATTTTATTTTAAAAATAAAAAATAATTTATTTTTGTATTGGTATCTAAGTATTTATTCGAATAAACGTATTGTATTAAAATAATTTGACTTTCGTGGAGCACAATCTAGTGGTTTATATTTTTCCTATAACGTAGTGTTCATGTCATCCATTAGATTACATTACGTGCAATAGCACCACACTCACAAACATGAACTATAGTTATTCAAACTTTCATTATTATGTAATTTTTTCATATGAGAATAATTACATTGTAAATTCATTAAAAATGTCATGTAGTGTATAGTGTAAGGAATAAGGAATTAAGGATTATGAGGAATGAAAGGCTTTCTAAAGGGTATCATGATAAACACTTAGAAATGAATGTATTAAAATTAATAAAAAATATTTGCAGGATAAGAAGAAGTAAAGATCAAGTCTAAGATAGCTATAAACAACAGGAAGAAATATAGAAAAGTCGAGTTTAACTTTAACAAATTTTACCTATACCTACCCTACTTATTAATTATTATTAAACCATTTACTGCAAGAAAGTTATTATAATATATTTATTATTTACATATTATTCGTATATTATTATTGTAATTACGTCACATACCTATATTATATTATTATGTAAACACTAAACAGTAATACCTAATAATAATATTAATTACACTTTTTGATTATTATTTAAAAAAATATTTTAATAAAATGAATATATCTATACTTTAAATAGTAAAACAGTCAATTATTAGTATTAAAAATTCGTTTTTAACTAGTTTTACACGTAACGTGGTAACCGCAGAGGGTTAAATTATATTCCTCTATATACTTTTGTTTGAAATCTGAAAATCTCACTTTTACCATTTCTTTTTTTTTCCCGATTTTCTTTTACGATTATGCAATGAGATTGTTAAAATTATCTGTTACAGTGTTACCTACATAATTTATTGTATTTTCTATTTCGTGTTGATATACAATTTTTTTTTTTTTTTAAAGTAATTTACTTTTGACCTAAAATTTGAAGTATAGATACAATACGTTTCTCCATTCGTGTATAAAACTCATTAAATATAAAAAAAAACCTGTGTTCCGTAATGTATTCGATATTTTAAATATCATCAGTATACAGGTATACAATATACACTAACTTGTTTAAATTTAAACTATATTTGATTGATATATTTCCGGTAATGTAGAGACGTATATCTGATAAGTCCTATATTTGAATAATGTTTATTTATTATTATTATTTTTATATTAATAACACGTACGAAGTATAACGTGTATTATACTTTTGAAGTTATATACCGTATAAATATTATAAATTATATGCACCTATAATATACATATTATCTAAAATCTGAAAATTATTGTAATTTAATAAAATGTATTTTTTTGTAATAGGTTGGATACGGATATTCGAGTAGCTACCTATAAAGATTTAGATTTTAAAATTGTATAATATATTTAATATCTATCTATGTTATTGTCATTGATATCTACTATTATAGTATATATTATAGTTTGTATTTCTGAAATATAGTTTTAAAATAAGTGCAACTACCTGTGATATTTGTTTTATTTTTATTTTATTACCTATGTTATTAATAATTAAGTACATCAAACTTTAAATCAAATTAAGTTTAAGTACCGTAATCATTTTATATCATATTTTCCAAAAAAAAATATTTAACTATTATTATATTATTTATTAATTATTATAATAACTATAATACTCTATTCTATTAACTAATAAATGAATATTTTGTGTGACATAAACTTTATTTATATAATTATATTTAGTCTATAAATTAACATTTAAGTATTAATACTTACATGGTATATTGTATAAATTGTTTACAGATATTTACATTTTTTATATTAAAAAAATAATAATAATAGGATATAGCTATGGAAATGACAAAGGTCGTGGAGGCCGAAGGAATAGTGTTGTATTATAATAAGATCTTGAATTCATAAATAAAATGATAAGTCATCGCATTCGAATAAATGAATCTAAATGAAGTTCAGGTAAATTGACTGATAATAAATTAGTTAATAAAATGTAATCATTAATCAATATTTTGGTTGACTTAAAAATCAAAGTAATAGTTCTTAAATTGTATTACGTTTTACGTGTGTGTAAAATAATATATGTATTAAGACTCAATAGTAAATATAATAATTGTTAACTCATTAAATTATATTTATTGATATCATTAGTTACATTAAATTAATCCATTCAAAATAATCAAGACATCTAATTTATTATTTCCTTGAATTTTATTGTTTTCATCATTTTCTTGTTTGTATATTTTATCTTAAAAATTAATCTTTTGAGAAATTCGTAAAATGACCTAAATATAGTATACCATACTAGACGGAATTATTTACATAAAGCATACCCCACTTTTTTTTAGTAGGTAATCCGTTCATTATTCTTATTCAAAAAAGCATTTTCATACAAACTAAAAAAAGTACCATAATAGATATCATAAAATTAATACATTATAATATATGATTTTTAAATTGTTTAGAATTAATTAACTATATAATTTTTGTATAGTTTAAAGGCCAAGAGTCATATTCAAATAAAATAAAATAAATTATCCAATATTACGGTCCACATATTTTATTTTCGAATAAAATATTAAATATATTTTAACTAATTTGTACCTATTCTATATAGGAATATAGGTATGCTATATGTATATCACATTAATGTAATTATTAAAAAACAGTTTTTAAAATATTAAATGCTAAAATATTTATTGTTTATTAATGTTAAAATGTTGCAGGCTTATAATATAATAATTTATATATACTGCAAGTAATGCAGTTTTGTTCGAGGTCAATTATAGACAATTAAAAACGTCAATATAAATAACGCTCTATATACGAATAAAAGTATAGGTATAGCTGTGCAGTAACCATTATTTAATTATATTATATTTTCAAGCTTAAAATTTAATTTATATTCACCCGTATAGCGTATAATATAAAAAAAATAACAATGCAATTATTTGTTTGTTTGTTTTTGTGATATTTTTTTAAAATTAATATAATATAGGTAGGTATATTATTGCAATTTAAAAACTAAACAAAAACAATTGAAATAAATTACAAAATATGAATCGTCTTATATGACTTGATCTATTTAATATTGTAATTTTGTTCTGTAAGTGTTCATTCTAAATTTTAAATTAAATTATAGGTACCACAACTTATAGTTTATTTTAAAATAATATAATATACCTACCTAGATGTTAGAGAAATACTTTTATACACAGTTATATACTTATATAATAATATGCAATATATAGAGTACATAATATTATAATAATATTATTGTATTTACATTTATTATTATGGATTATAACATAGTATTTGTTGTTCAAAGATTTCATTTTCAAACTCTGAACACCAAAGGCGAACGTTAAATCTAATTAGCCCATTAGCAATGAATCTACCTACCTACCTACCTATCTAATTTAATTATAATTCACTTAAGTATTCGTAATTCGTTATTGATAAGTGATAGGTCTTTAATGTATAGGTATGCAAATCGAGCATCGCACATAAGGTTCTATATACAATTATATATACTCGTACAATAATATACATATTATATTATCTATAGTTCTATAGGTACCTATGTGTACCCAGTTACCCACATAGGTATTGCTTAAATTTAGATTTCATTATTTCCCATAGGCTATAATATTAATGCGTAATAATAAGTAACATATATTATAATTTATAATATTAAATTTTATATTTTTATAACCAAAACTATAATAAAAATATACTATTTGTAAGTAAGTTGTAGGTATACACTATCTTCAGAATTTCATGTTATAGCGATTTAATATTACAATAGGTACCTACAAAATAAAGTAAAAGATTCTATTGATTTAATTTATAGACGCCAGAAATACTTCTAAAAATGTATTTAACTACCTATTATTATTTATTTATTTCTCCGACTCCAAATAGTTTTTCATTCAGATTAATATAGCCACATCGAAATGGATATATTTTTTTCATATTTTATGCACTATTCACATGTTGAAATAAGAAAATGTCAGTAGGTAACATAAAATCGTGATTATTTGTATGCAAATGACAAATGTATATACAAACCTAACGCCTTGTTAGTTATTACAAATTACAATAATGTATCGTTATAATTTATATTAATTGATTGTGAATTATAATTATTACCTGTAATTATAAATAATAAAAGGTACATAACAATTAATTTTTATTTATACGTGTTAATGCCTCGTGATATAATAAAATTAGTGAAGAATAATATTATTTAAGTGAGTACATTATTATAAACATAGGTTTTAGGTAAGTGGTACGGGCACCTATAAGCAGATGCGGATTCAGAGGGCTTTATGGGTACTCAAGCATCTCCTTTCGTTTGACCTACCAATAACATTTTATTTGTTTATTAAAATATTTTATAATTATTGAAATGTTAATCAACAGTAATATATTTATTAAATTTTAATATTGAAAAACTTTTTATACATAAATTATAAAAAAGCAAGGGAATTTTATTTGAATTTTTAGATTTTTAAAAATTTTGGAAATTTTTTGATATTTGAAATTGAATTCTGAAATTTTTGAAATTTTTGAAATTTTCAAAATTTTTGAAATTTTTAAGTTTTGGAAATTTTTTGAATTTAAAAATTCAAATAAAATTAGAAATTCAAAAAATTTCCAAAATTAAACTTTAACAAAATAAAACTAAAAAAATATAGCCAGGCCGCCACTGGACCTCAAAACTCAAAATTGCAAATTTTATCAAATACATTTTTTATATAGGTACATAAAAACGAGAATTTTACGAAATATTCAGTATTATATTTTGTAAAAAAATTAACGTAACAGTTCCAAAATTTTATCACATATATATAGTACCTATGTGAACACCCAATAAAATCTTGAAGTCTATAAATTCAAAATTGCCCGAGTTATTGTGACATATTTAAATCGAATTCGTCGAAATTTCAGTTTTCGTGAAAAATGCTGTTTTTTCGTCGTTTTTTCTATCGGTTACTGTCAATTTTGGAAATTCAAAAAATGACCTAAAGTCCAAAATAAAGTCCAACTACATCCATTTTCCAAACGGAAACATATGCTATTTGTGAAAATTGTAGTATTATTTCGGGTAGTAAAAGTGTCTTCAACATATATAAAAAAAAAAGGAAAAAAAAAGACACATCATTGTAAAACCAATAGGTACATTTTTAGCTTCCCTCAAAATCTAAAAATGAGGAAAATATACCTACTATTAATTTTTTTATCTTAACATCCCTTGTTAAAATTTGCTGGATCCGCGCCTGCCTATAAACATATATAAAAAAACATCAAATTTGTAATTTAAATATCTCGTACCTACCAACACAGTTTCCTATATACGTATTAAGTACTATAACATATTTTACCAACCAATAAAAATATGACCCATAAATGAGTAGGAAATATGACTAATAATAGTTATCATTTAGTATTTACCATTATAAACAAAAATTTACGATTTTTTTGCATTTTGGATTGATACCTAACAACTATTAAGCAAGTAATATATTAATCATTAGGTTTGTAATTTATGTTATTTACTAATTATTAATTTGAATCATAGTGAATTAGTGAAATACTAAAAAGTAGGCCGTGATTTGTGAATTGATATTGATACCTAAATAGGTATTAAACTATTAAACTAGGTATTAACTAATAACTATTAATAAATAAATAATAATTGTAATTCATAATAAAATTATATTTTTCTGTGACAGTTTTGGTTTTTGGAACAAGATACCGATATACCATGTCAACCAATAGACAATGGTATAAAAAAGTGATAGCTCATGGAGGAAAAAACTTTGTATTTTTTTTTCTTGAGCACAGTCTTGTATTTAAAAAAATACTTTGTAAAGTAAAAGTAACTTGTCATTTTCCTCAAAGGTTGGGATATAATTATCATATTATTACCGTTTTTCCTCAACAAGGATATAAATCCGTTTGAATAATGAACGCCAACGCGGAATACGTCTATATATATTACATCCCTTCATCGTGATAATCACAGTCTACGATCAAATGATAACCGGATTACGAAAGAAGACCCTTTGAATGCTGTGCATCACACTTTCACACGTAAGTACTATCCGTTCTTACATTACGTACTCTTGTACGATGTGCAATACAATTACATGATTACTTCTTAATTGAATGACACCACTTTATGATTGTTTTATGTAAATATCGTGCTCAAAAGTGTACGCCCTATTTTTTCCTTCTGTATAATCCCACAGCTGTGTGTGTGTGTGCCAGCTAGAAAATGTTTATGCCACACATCAGCTGGCAACATCTGTCAATAACTACTTTATTTTGATTCCATTACGAATTTTTCCTGTTTAAACGTATTAGGTATTTCTTAGGTTTACTGTTTTCAAATCCATAAAATTTTAAATAATGGTAATTTTTATGTTTTTTTAAATTTTTTTATTTATAGTGGTGTGATGGCACAAGAGACTCCTAATGATGACAGCATGTACCTAAAACAAGAAGTTTCTAGTGTGATACATAATGTTTGTTTTGTTTGTGGAAATTCTGGACACGCTGAACAATATTGGTTACGAGTGCGGTCCCCATCTACCGGACCACCTGAAGGCACGCCACATTTTCCATTTTTGGAAATGCACGAACCACCACAAGGTTATAGACAACCATTAAATGCCAAACAGGAAAGCGCAGTATGTTTATTTAATTATTCTTATTTGTTTATTTACGTTTTTAAGTAGGTACCTATCCGCTTTGTAGTCTATGTAATCTATTCGTTAAAATTAATGATATCAATATGGTCATACAATAAATATATGCAACTTTTTTTAAATTTAAATAATGATTACTAAAGTATTAAATATAAAAGTCATAAAGTAGTGTTTTAATTTTTTCATTAAAAAAGTATATTTTAAACAATTAATATATCTCAATTGGTGTAATATATTTCAATTGGTAATGAAAGATATACCCAAGTTATAAACATATTACCTATATTGTAATATATAGTATTAAGATAAATGCATACTTAACACTATTCTATAAATTAAATTATTAATATAAATTAATAATGTATACAATTAATTATTAATGTATATGCATTTAACTCGTATAGTTATAATATATCCCTATAAAAACTAAATAGTGTAAGGAAACAAATTGAGATATATAATTTGATTATAACTTGTTTTGTTATAAATAAAAATTATGCTATATATTTGACAAACGTTAATATGATACATATGGTAAACAATTTTTTATAAAATACTAATTTATATTTATAAAGTACTTAAATATTCACCTAATATTTAATTATTTTATACGATTAATTTTATATTTACATTAATAAATGTATATTAGATGAACAATAATTATTAAATTGTTGCTCATTTTATTATAATTCATAATACTTAAGTAATAAGTATAATAATCAATATTTATAATGAATATGAAAACGTAATCTATAAAAATAAAATTATTACATTACTGATATGTAAATGTAATATTATGTAGGTAGGTATAGTACATACTATTTTTCATAAATAAAAAATTTACTTAAATTTAATTTTATAAAATTGAAACATAGAGGTGAAAAAGTAACAGTATATTATACATTCTTTACTAATAAAGTGGCTTTAAGTAATTATTAATATGATTTGAATTATATTATAAACTATTAGAGTTAATACTAATAATTCTACTTGCATTATTATAATCATTAATAATTATTAATTGTAGATATAAGTTATTTTTAAACTAGGTGGGTAATTATATAAAAACAAATGTATACTTAACTAACTTTGTTCATAAATATATTCAAGTACTTAACCACCATATTGTTTTTGTAATTTAAAGTTATGAATTAATTTCATTTATAAAAAATGTCATTTTTATAATTATACTAATACTATTTTTAGGTTAGATTAAAATATAATAAAATAAAATATTTGACTTCGTTAAATTAATCATTATGTATTTATATTATTTATAGAACGAATATTAATTTATGAAGTTATATTTTAATTCTTCAATTAAAAGAAAATAAATCTAATAACTTTAAATTTTGAATTAAATTAAAATCTTAAACTACATTTAAATTATAATAATTACCTTTTAAATACTACCTATGAGTACTTAAGTATTTATTCTTTGTATTATTTATATTTTTAAAAATATTAAATGAAAATCATTTCTAAGGAATATTAATTTAATTACATTATTTTATTTAAGTATTTTTAATTTGATTTTAATACTTTTATTATTTACCTATATTTAGGTAACAAGTTGTTATTTATGTTATTCGCTATTAATTAGTCAATGGGATCAATATGAAAGAGAAAATGTTCCAGCTAGGCAGAGAGTCTACTGGTTAAAACGCTGTGATAATGGCCCATTTACTGGTGCTGATCTTACTACTCAAGGAGAATATGCATGTCAGCTGTTAGGTCTTAGTGTTGACTACACTAATAGGTATTTATGAATATTATTTGTTAAATAATAATTATTATAATTAGATTATTCCAAATTATGAGATTTATTAACTGATCTACTTATTTTATTGAAGTCATAAAGATACAATAATGTCTTCTGCAATGTCTCAAATTACTGGAGAAGATAGTCGAGGTGCTAAGATTCCTCTTACATCAATTTCATTATCTTCTGATCATGTAGCACAGCAAAATGGTTCAAATCTAATTAATACGAGTACACCTCATTCTAATCCAGGTAAATAAATTAATAATTTATACAATTTTAATTCATTCAATTTTTTGTTTAATAAAATAATTTTTAGGAAGTTATAGTAGTAGTAGTGGTACAGATATTTTAGATTTATCAATGCCTGATAAAAATTCTTCAACCGAAGTATGCTATGTTTGTGGAGAAGATTTCCGTCGAGGTTCTTTATCTCATGTGTCAGCCAAACCACCACCAGCTATAAACCAAAGTGAACCACCGTTTTTTCCTAGTCTTATGCTTCATCCCCGACCACCTCGTTCTAGGCCTATGGATAGTACAGGACGTGTACAAACATGTTCTGCTTGTCATGCACATTTACTAAATCAGTGGCAGGTAAAGTAACTTAAAATTGTAAAACATTAATTAATTTTATGAAATTAAAAGGATAAATTTAAACACATGCAAATATTAGTAAATTATGATTGAAAAAAATGAATTTTTAATTAACTATTTTATATTTTTATATAATTGTAATACATTTACCTTTTTTTTTTTTTTTTTTTTTTTATTAAAATAAACTTTAAATACAAATAAAAACAACTTTTAGAGATTATATATTTTTTTTAAATTATGTATTCATAAACAATTAATATTTAATTTATAATTTATTAAATATAATTATACTATTACATTATATTTAACTTAACATATTTATACTTTTAGAATTATTAATAAATTGTAGATCTATGTTTATTTATAGGTATATACAGCTAAAGGCATTCCACATGGAGAAAGAAATTATATTTTACGTAAACGATTAATTCCATCAATAGATACTTCGACATTCATTTGTTTTACTTGTTCACTTGAATATCCTTCGTCTTCTATGAGGTAAGTAAAATACTTAGTAGTGACTTTTGATTACTGATAGAAAAACTGCAGTTTTAAATATGTTATAATATAATATTTCTCTAAATGAAAAATACAAAATAGGACATATAATATAATTTATATTTAAAAACGTATGCTGTGTACATAGCTCATAAGATGAAAAATCGATGAAAAAAACATAATATATATATTTAAACAAAACAATACGATGTGTCATCCAAATACTTGAACAAGAAAGTAGTTTACATATTATCACCATATGTTTGTTATATACAGCTAAGTTATAACTTGGATGCCAAAATATTTCATCTTAGGCTTGTTTTTAAAAAAACACTTGTGTGCATTGGGTCTAAAAATCACAAGTGCATATGCTATACCGCAACATCTCCATGCATTTAAAAACGCACATATACATCAAGCCTTACATAATATATATATCACTATTGAATACTTAAATGTAAATATGACCATGAACTAGCAAATACTAAGGTGTCCAAGTTATTAATGTGTTTGGTTCAATTTTAAAAATTTAATTAATCATAATTATCCATACATTAAAAATAAAATAATTTTAATTTAAAGGGTGTGATTTCCTTGTCTTCAAGTTAGAAATCATTACTAAAAATACTATTTTCATATTATATTAAATAGTTAAAGAAATTGATTTAATTAATAAATATTAAATTAAATTATTATTAATTTAAAGATCACTATATTGTTACCCAAATAATATCCGAGAACCATTTTATCCATCATTAACGAAAATAAAAACTCCGCCTGGTGCTTATCCTATATCTTCTCAAGGCTCTGTTCAAGTAAGTATATAAAAAAAAGTATTTAAATCAATATTTAGTCATTAATTTATTAAATAATTATTTTTTGAGGTTTGTGCTGTTTGTTATAAATCTGTACCTCAAAAACATCAAGTAACTATGTTAATGGATTTACCAGTTGTTCCATCACCTTCTCCATCACTTCAATCAATTAAATCACCAGATATTCGTTTTCGGCCTTATGATATAAATAAACCAAATAAATCACAAACTCCAACACCAATTGAAGCACACCGTAGTAATCTTTCAGTTAGTAGTTGTTTTCTTATTTCGGTATACATAAAATTTTTGTTATAATATTTATTTTATTATTTATAGATAAGTGGTGATGTATCAAGTAATGGAGGATCTATTCGTATTATGAGTGGTAATAACTTTCGCTGTTATGTTTGCTATGAAATGCAACCACGTTCACAATTAGAATGGATATGTACAAATGCTGAAGGCATGAATTCGCACGCTATGCATTTTCCATGTCTTAAACAACTTTTAAGGTAAAATCGTAATTTACATATTATGTTATGATTAAAATAATGTATAATTATCACAAATATTGAGATATGTACAATAAACTAGATTGGTAATTCGTAGGTATAAGTAAATCTGAAATCATTTTAGTGGGATATGAATTCATTATCAATACATATGTTACAGTTAAAATAATTAATAAGGCTTTGTATAATTTTATTTGTTAATAGATATTAATCACTATATAATAGTAATGTAATAAAAAAATTAAAGTAAAAAAAAAAATTGCAACTTTTTTACAGTCTTTTGTAAAAAAAAAAAATACAAAAAAGATTCTTCAATGTACTCGTAATAATATAATTGTATTAATTAATTATATTATTTAGCCATTACATATTTGCATTTTACATACTAAACAATATTTTTTAACCTTAGAAAAAATAAAAAAAAATATGTGTATATGGTATAAATATGATATATATTAAACACAATTTTGGAATTATTTAATTAACTTATTTTTACAATTAATGCGCTATTATGACATTTTGAATTATTAAATTCAAATATATATTGTAAAATCGTCATTTCTTCTTTGTTTTTGTAATTGATGAAGCTACAGTTTCCATATTCATGAGAGTCTCAATATTATAAATACTTGTTTCCTTTGTAAGTTGAATGTTATTATCATCTTGATGTACATTATCAACTTGATTGACATTTTCATTTAATATCATTTTCAGTTTTTCTTCTGTGTGAATCTCAGTCGAGTTTAGAGAAAGATAAGTATTTATTCCAACTTTAACTTTGCAACCAAACATTGCTTCGTATGGGCTGCGGTTTATTTCTGAGTGATATATTTTATTTTTCATAAACTGGATCAAGTGTAGTCTGTCTGACATTTAGTCATTTTATTAGATTCCAGCCACGTACAAATCATCTTGATATTTTGGTTGATCCTTTTAATATATCTCTATGACTAAAAGCCCTGTGACTTACTACATACAATTTTTAGTTCTGGCCCTATCATACATATTTTTTTGACTATTTTATTAGAAAAAAATTTTCCATTATCACTCTGCAAAATATTAGGGTCTCCAAAAATTGTAAAAATACCCACTAAGTAATTTGCTACTTCTACCCTTTTATTTTTTAAAAGTCGCAGCTGTACAAATTTTATTAAGTGATCTTAGTAGTATACCATGATGAATTTAAAATCACCAAATTGTGACAGCATGTTAATCTAATCAGTTTGACATCAGGAATTTAGTTCCTTAACTAAAAGTTGAAATTAGTTTTACAACTAGTCCATTTTTTTAGTAAATAACTTTTTCTAACAAGATTCACACAAGTTCAGGAAAATTGTAACGAGTTGAAATGTCACTTTTTTATATTTACTTTTAATCTCTCATCATTCTTATTCAGGCACCATGATCAATGGTAGGGTGACAGTCGTGGATTATTTTAAATGTTTCTTCTAAATGAACATAATTATTGGCTTATCTTCGTCTTGCAGGGAACTATGAGTTTTTCTCTGCTTCCATTTTTATTGACATCATACTTTGCAAGACGTTAATAATCTTCTTGGTTTTATGAGAAACCTGCTTTTAGCATTTTTAATTTTTATCAACGCTACATACTATTTGTTGGTAAATAATTGATTATTTTTATTCTCAATGAGATTACTAAAATTTTCATTAAAATGGACTTTGATAATCTCAACCATTACTTAATTTTATAAGAGTTCTGTGGATATTTTATATACTAATAAATAAAAACCTAAATCCACAAAAAATTTACTTTATTATTTGAGTAAATACGTATTTAATCCTACGATCAGTCTATGTTTAGTACTGAAGATGACAACGTTCTTGTAGAAATACATATTTACTCAAATAATGAAGTAAATTTTTTGTGGATTTGGGTTTTTATTTATTAGTATCAACAATTATTGTTATACTTACATAATATATTTAATTACAATTATTAACAAAATGCACATGTACAATATTTATTTTTATCAATGTTAAATGTATCATTGATTGCATCTGGCTAATTAACTCATTTAATTATTATCATATTCGATTATTGAAGTTATCATTGTTCATCAGTAATAATCTGTGGACTATGATTGATTATCTACATGATACAGTGACAATAAATTATGATGTATATTTATATATGTATAATGTATACTGTATATAAAATAAGAAAAATGGCAAGAAAAATTATTACAATGTTGACTAACTCTTATAACAGTCAATACTCGTTATTCGTGGATACTTGTCATGTAGAATTGTAGATATGTAGATATAACTACATAATTGTAAATATAACTCGTAGGAATAATTGGTATTCATTATTTGCTATTCGCAATACGTCATTTTCTCACGGATTGTCGGTAAAAGTGACACGAGTCAAAGGATATTTCAAAACCAAAATGATATTACTGGTACAGTGATACCCAATGGTGTGATGATTATGAATTAAAATCCGGTTTTTAAATTTGGTTTAATAGGTAACAATTAGTGGGAATTGTATACTTGGTTATTCTTATTACTTCAATGTTCAATCATTTAATGGAAAGCATATTGTTATTTATTATACTTATATCTTTATTACTTTTTATATCTCATAAATATTATTTTGGTGAATTTATTTCATATTTAAATATAAAAGTAATAAATAATGTAATATATTTTATTTTATTATTAACTTATAGCAACAGTTGATAATATTATATACAGTTTATGTATTTTATACTTTTTTTTTTATTATTAAAATGAAATGTATAAATATTTTATTTTTATCTTAAAATACCTATTTTAATTATTATACCACATTTTTAACAAAATTTCATTAGAATAAGGACTAAATAGATAGCCATAGTATTGATGTTATTATTATAAATTATAATAGGTAATATGTTAACTGACATTAAATAGGGTTAATAAATCCATAATATTTATGTAATGCAAATAAAAATTATAAAGAAAATATCTATAATTGATTATTATTTAATAAAATAGTAATAATTTTATATTTTATTGTAATATAGATCACAAGATAGTTATTGTGTTGAATCCCAAGGTAGAGTTTTAACATGTTCTAAATGTGTTCAACAACTATCTGCCCAATGGAATTCTATGGAAGCCAACAGGGTCCCATTAGAACATAGAAGGTAAGATTTAAATATAAGTAGGTATATAAATTATTTTTATTTAAAGTTATTTTTTTATAGGTATAATGTTCCTAGTTTGGATGTTAATGGTTATAATACACAACAAATATCTAATAGAAATGATATTTCATCCATATATTGTTTCTTATGCAATTACCATTCAGATCTAACTTATGCCAGAGTTTTGTATAGTCGTCCACAAGTAATTTTTAAATGTTTAATATTTAAAATATTTTTTGTTTATAATAACATATGTTTAGGGTCGAAATGCACCATATTTTCCATGTCTGTTAAAACACAAAACTAATCAGAATACAGAGCAATTACGTGAAGATGGATCTGCATTAGTGTGTACATTTTGTTACCATTCTTATGTTGCTCAATGGCGTGATTATGAATCAAGTACCATACCTATACCACAACATGAAAGAAGTTACAATTATAAAGAATATGCATGTTATGTTTGTACACAACGAACTGGACGTCGAAATATTCGATCCCTTGCAGTTAATGTAAGTAGTATAAGAAACTAATATAGACACATAAATTTATAATTTAAGTGTTATCTTCCGTAATTTGTTAATAGATAAATAATTAATTTTAGGATTATCCATTTCTACGTTATCATCGTCAAATTGATCATGCATTACTATTAGAAAATGGAGAGTTTGGAATTGTTTGTGTTGAATGTTATGAAACTATTCACATACAAGCTATTGAATATGGGCGATTTGGTATGCCATTAGATAAACAAAGTTTTCAAAATAACAGTGTTGTAAAAATGGACAAACAAGAAGATAATTGTAGCCAACGAGTTCCACAAAATATGACAGTTGATAAATCACAGGTAGATATGTTTACTAAAATTTAAATTAATAATGTTAATGTACCTCTAAAAAAAATCAATATTAATCCAAAAAAAGTAAGATGGTATATTATCTTAAGTTTGTCATAGATCTCTAATGATTGTTATTATATAGATGAATCACTTATTATAAATTAATTGAAATTAACTCATTTTTATTTATACAAAATAAATATTTTTTCTTAAATTAAATTAAATTTATAATAATACATTTGAAATGCAATTTTATTTAATATTTTAAATAACAATTTATATACTTTTATAGGTTAATCAGACGAATAAAATTCTACGTAAAAATATTAAGCAACAACAAACTATTGACAGTACAAAGCGTTCTATTATAAATTCTAATCAGTACAACTCCAAACCAGATACAGGTATATACATTATATATAATATTTAAATATTATATATTAAGTAATTTATAAAATAAAAAATGTCCCTTTTAAAAGCATGCTTGAGATCAAAATAATTTTTTTATTGCATATTATTGTAAATTATTATTACACAACTAAGGTATATAGAGCATTTGAACAACTCAACTAAATTCTAGGGCGGGGTCCAAAAATTTTACCCTATATATTAACAAAGTTAAATATATTTATATAAGATTGTATTTATAACTCAATTTTTCAAAAACAAATCAATTTGGAAGATAGGTGATAAAGAATTATCAGTCTTCTATATTATACTTCATATATTCTAAATATATATACGAGTATGTATATATGTATATGCTTATAAGGTGTTTTATTTAAATAATAACATTAAATGTTTTAGCTGAATGACCTTAAATTGGATGGAAATTTACTCATGATGTTAGAAATATACCAATAAATTTTACACTTTTTAAAAAATTCAATTATTTTGGTGTGTCCATGTTACATTTTTCTATAATATTTGTAAAAACTTAATATTATTGAAACCAAAAATTTATATATTTGTAGAGTAATGTGTTATTGTGTTTTGTAATGATTATATTAATAAGATAAGTTATTAAATATTTATATTCAATTAAATCAATGGTAACTAATAGTTTATAGTTTTAATAGTTTATTAAAAAAAAAAAAACATTATTATTTTTTCTTTAAATTGAAACCACAACAACAAAGATTATTAATTTTTGAATTTTACATTATGATTATGTGAAAAAAAATTATATAGGTATATTGTATATATTATACATAAAAATATTAAATAATTTAAATAAGACAATGGATTATAATAGTTTAGAGTCAACAGTGAGAACTTAGATTAATATTAAAGCCAGCCGCACACTGAAAAAACAAAACTGCTTAAAGCAGACTAAAATAACTATCATGACTAATGAAAAATAGAACACATATAATTCAGTAGAGACACGCACATAAACAAGGCATAGTCAAAACTAAACATTTTTGACTATAGTCAGTTATATTCATGACTATAAAAACTAAAAAAATGCACTTAAAACATCAAAAAATGCATTTAAGTTTAATTTTGTCAAAAAATGCAAAAAAAAAAAAAAATTACTTAAAATAATCAATATCACCCAAACACATTTTATACATACGGACCAATGTTTCAAAACACCAGAAAAAAAGATGCATTTGCATCAAAATCCCAGCCCTAGCAATAACCATACGGTAAACGCGAAATATTAATTTTTTTAAATATTGTAAAATGCATGTAATATTCTTAATTTCCTACTATTTTTATGCCTTTTGATAGATACAGGTAATTATAAATTATAATATTATTATGTAACTGATCAGTCGAATATGGGCAAATGAGAAATTACTGGTAGAATGGAGACAGTGGTGATATGCCCAATTCACAAGAAAAGAAACAAACAGGATTGTAACAACTATAGAGGAATAGCTCTTTTAAATGTAATATACAAGGTCCTTTCAAACTGCATCCTATCAAGACTAAAAGGTAAAGCAGAAGAAATCCTAGGTAACTATCAAGGAGGATTTAGACCAGGTAGGTCAACAATAGATCAGTTATTCATTCTCAGACAGCTATTACAAAATGTATGGAAGTTTAACGAAGAGATACACTTTCTTTTCATTGAATTTAGGAAAGCATATGACTGTATCCACAGAATAAGCCTGAAAGCCTTTCAACTCTTTGAAAGTATTTAATTTACCACAAAAGCTATTTTAAAGCAAAAGTCTAATTAAAATGAGCATTACAGAAACCTTCATTAAGATCAAGGTAGGAGCTGCAGAAACAGAACCAATACTGGTAAAGTCTGGGTTAAGACAAGGAGACTCCATACCACCAATTTTGTTTAACCTAATTCTAGAGAAAATAATAAGAGAAATGAACATACAACCACAAGATGGTTTCAAACTATAGAATTTGGATGTAGTTCTGTTGGCGTATGCGGATAGTGTGGTCCTTATGAGCAATTCACATAATAATCTAAAATCACTGTTCACCCGGGTTAGAAGAAATGGCTAAGAAAGTAGGATTACAGGTAATCGAAGATAAAACTGAGTATATGGTCATGGGGAGAAAAGATAGTACTGCCACATTTCTGCACATAAAAGCTGGTAGATATGAGTTCAAGAGAGCCAAACAAGTCAAATACCCTAGTACAATAGTAACAGAGAAAAACGAAATTGACAAAGAAATTGCAGCAAGAATTGTATCAGGAAATAAGTGCTTTTACGGACTCAAAAATACTAGGATCACGATATTTGTCATTAGAAATAAAAAACAGTTATATATAACCTGAATACGCCCAGTTGTCTTGTATGGTGACGGAGACCTGGACAATAGAAAGAGTGAAGAAAAAAATCTACTGGTCTTTGAAAGGAAAATTTTTGGACCAGTGGAAGATAGCAAAACGAAAGAGTGGAGAATAAAAAAAAACAATGAACTGAAAAGTCTATTCAAGAAAGAAAATATTGTGATGACAATTAGAAACCAGAGACTCCAGTGGGCTGGACATGTTTTGCGAAACCAAAACAACATAATAAGGATGATCATGGACGAGAATCCAGTTAGCAAAAGACCATTAGGCAGACCTAGGTTGAGGTGGGAAGATATGATAAAAAGAGACGTGGAGGCACTTAATGGAGGACCGGATTGGAAAGTACAAGCACTAGATAGAGAAGGATGGAGAATTGGGTGTGTGACGGGATGGTCTTAATGGCCGATAAACCTTAAAGAAGAAGAATATTATATGTATTATATTATATTTGATATTTAGCACATATTTGTAAATTACTGAATATGTATAAAATAAATTATTCTTCATTCTTAAGACAATATCCTCTTCATTGGACATGTTGATAACTAAAACAATTTTGTTTTTCTTGCTTTTTTGATGTGCTGTGTGTACTGTTTATTTTGACTAAGTCAACTTGAAACAAAATGACACAAGTTGCTTTAAGCAGTTTTACTTTTTCAATGTGCTGCCTTATACTAGATTAAATTGTACAGTTTTGTTTACTTTAAGAAGTTGAAAATTTGTTGAATGTTAATTGGATATTAATATTTATTTATCTATATGATCTTTATTATTTTTTTAATGGTATTTATGTGCGGAAAATAAGATATTTAATTAATTACATGATGTATTTTGAACAAAATTCTAGAGTGGGGTCCAAAAATTTTACCCTATATATTAATCAATAAATTATAAATTTACTAAATAAGAATAACAAAATTAATATAAATATAATATAAACAATAAGAATCACTACTGTGGTTCTGGGGGAGGAGTCCAGTACCCTTACCCCCTCTCGTAAATACGCCACTGATTAATATAAATTACTATTTATATTTTAATATAATATGTATTGTATTTATACACTCTAATTAGAAAATAGTTGCTTACTTGTGTATAATTTTTAAGTTTATTGAGAATATGCTTATTCTATTATACTATTATCCTAACATAAACTGGTTTATTATAATAATAAAAGATTACCAGTTGACCACTGTCCAGTTATGACCTTTAACCTAACCCATATAAGGTAAACATATTCTATCTATTATTTACATTCAAGTTTATCCAGTTTGAAAAACAACCCCATCCTTTTATACAGGTCACCCATAGTTCAAACTATAGGTGGGATATAGGGTCCATTGCCCACTGAACATTTTATAACTGACCTTAGAAAAATTATTTAAAAAAAAAAAAAAGAGTATTATTTATTATAATATTTTTATAAAAATTCTGATATATATAAGAAGACTTATCTGTATACAAACCTCTTCTAGATTCAAAATAGTTTTATACATTTTTAATATTTTCACTTTAATATCTATAATTTTTTATTTGTAATTTGGTTTACTTAAAATAATAATGGCATGTGGATGTGGAGAATGTTCCTACTTATATTTTTTTTTATTTAAAATGTATTTATCAAAATAAACTGTGTCATAATTCCATAAGTATTCATAAAAATAAAATTTAATTAAACTGTAATCAATACAATTTTTAATATGTCTAGTTAATAAATTAATTTAAATAAATTATAATTATAATATACACATAAATTATAAAAATTAAAGCTGTTATTTACTTCCATTTAATTTTTAATATTAAAACAATTTTTATTTTATATTTTAAGTATAGTGTACTGCAGTTCTCTATTTGTAAGGAATACAAATTAAAAATTGTATAGTTTTGTAGGTTTCGGTAGTAAATTAGTACTATATATAGGTTATATTTGTAATATTTAAATTTTTTTTCTGAGTTATTAAGGTGTATTTTATACATATTTTTATTATTAATAGGCTTTTTACAAATAGGTATAATAAATTATTAAAAATGATTTTTTATTTTAATCGTAAATTCGAAAATTTAAAAAATATATATAATTTATATTATTTATTTCTTAGCGAATGCATAACAATAATAATAAATTATATTTCACTTCAACAAAATTTAAACTACTTTTGTATTTAAAAAAATCGTAAATTACAATTTTTTAATACATTTTAATTTATAGTAAAAATGACTAATTTTTATAGAAATAATATTAAAAGTTTTGTTTGATGGTGGAGTTATAATTACATTATTGTATTTTTCATTGTGGTGATATTGCATTACTTTTAAGACTAAATAATGAATAATATTATGTTTTTTTTATTGGTAATTACTAATTACTAATTATAAATTTCAACACGTGTTGAATTCAAAAAGTATGTTTATTTTATAGTTTATTATAAAATAAATAAACAATATTTCTTTCGTAAATGTGTAATAACAAATTTAAAATATTTCTTATTTTAGCTTTTGTATTGTCCCCTCTTCCACTTGGTAGACATCTGTGAATGCGAAAGCGCTTGCTGCGCATTTATCTATCCCCTATAGTTTATACCAACCCTCATTGTGTTATTGTTTTCAATTTTTCATACGCTCCATTGCAATGTTTCTCATTCAGTGTGTACTGCGTACTATATTCTATATACGTTGTTCTTGTCTCATTGTCAGACCTCAGACATCAGTTGACGTAATACCCGTAGTTCGTAAGCACGTGCAAATACTTAAAAATATCGTATCATTAAGTACCTAATTAAATTGTAATCATTTAACTTAAAATATAGTTACTTCACCATTTTTATTATATATATATATATATATATATATAAATTTAAAAATGCGTTTTAATCATGATACAAGTAATAACATCCCTTCAGATCAAATTTACAATAATTTACATAACATACCTACGGCTGGATATGAAGCATTTGGTCCTATACCTCAATCTCAATCACAATCTCAATCTCAATCTATAGTGAATAATATGATATATTATCAAGGTATTTATTATCCAGTTAATAAACAAAATTGTATTGCGATTTATAAATTATACGAGTACATTATTATTATTAATAACTAATAAAGTATTAAGTAACTAAGCCACAAGTAATAATTGATTACCTATATTATGTAAACTGTTAGTATTATATAGTATATTTTTTAATTTTATTAATTTAACTGTTGTATTCCCCAAAATACCGTAGTTTTGTTTTATTCATATATTAAGTATTCTTAATTTATTTAAATGTGGTCTCAATTTTCAAATTCAATTTTTAGCCGATAATAATTAAGTAGGTAACATATTCATCATCTGAAAAAAATTTGTAACACATTTCCATGTAGCCTTAAAAGACCGTGTTATTATTTTGTGCCTTTGTGGTGTTTTACTCTGATAATTTAATGAATTAATTAATATATTATTAATATTGAAAATTATAAATGTCCAAAGAATAAATCAAATTAAGATTTTTTATAATATCTATTTTTAAAATTACGTATTATAAAATAATAATACTGCAATTATTTTTTTTAAATACATTAATCATGTTGCATGTTTCGTTGTCGATAGGCCTTATTATAATATATATTACTGTAACCAATCGTGGCAGTCCGTGAGCTTATTAATGCGGTTAATGCGCTTGAGGGTCCCGAGTTTAGAACCGATCAACTTAGTCCTATTATAAAAAATGTTAAAATGTTTTATAAAATATTAATGTTCGTGTTTACGAATTACAATCTTCTTTAGACCTAGATGACGTCATCATGTTCATATTTTTTATTTTCCACGAACGGTTGTTGGACGATCGAAGTCGAACTTAAAAAGTTACCCGTTGATTTTATTATTTTATTTCAATACGGACGACTTTATGTAATAAGAATAACATCATAAATATAATTTATATTTATTTTTAATATTTCACTGTTTTTCCATCATTTTTTATTCATTTTTCCTGTCATAAAAAACAACTATTGTGAGATTCAAAAAATGATCTAAATAACAATACCTAATTAACCAACCACTTTTACTGACTCAAATCGTGCTTTCAGACATACATCATTGTAAAATCAATGCATTTCTCACTTCGTTTAGAATCTAAAATAATAATGCTATATTATACTATACTGATCTTTTTTTTAATCTGATCAATATTGAAATAAGAACACAGAAAACTCCCGTTTAAATCCTGTTTTCTATATACGAGCAGTGACGTATTTAGGGGGGGGGGCTAGTGCCTCGGGCGGTAAATTTTTTTTACATATATACTTATTTATTATTGTTAAATAAATTTAGGCGGAAAGCGGAGTTATTTTCTTACCTGGGGCGCAAAATTTCTAAATACATCTGTATACTGTATACGAGTACCCTGCCATTGTGTTCATTAGACCCCCTATTCGTTGCCTTAGTAACCAATGTCCAATAATAATATTAAGAAAATATATTATTCATTTTCGATGTTCTTTTATTTCTATAATTATCAATATTTATAATAAATATATAAGTTAATTATAGTATTAATAAAATGAAATGTTAAATTTGATACAAAATTAGGAATTTAAAACGCTTGTAAAGTAGTTTTTTATATAATTAAATTATTTCAGTTTGATTAAAAAAATTACTGCTCACCATCACTTAGTCATATTTAAAAATTATACAACACGTATTTACTTCAGCCTTTTGCTAAAAAACGGAGAAATGTAACAAAAAACTAAAATTTTTAATTTATATTTTAAACTCTTTAAAAATTATTATATATAAGAACAAAAAATAATTTAACATTTTATAATAATATGTATAATATGAATAAATATATATATATATATATTATGGTCTATCATACGATATGTGTTAGATCAGGAATTAGAAGTCATTTTAATTTTCATATCTATTGTATTAATGAGGGTGGTAAGCCCAGATGTCACAAAACCAAATATAAATAACAATATCACCCTTTAAGTGTGATATTGTCCCTTCTATATAATTTATAAAGAGGGTCCATGAATTTTGTGTAGTATGACTCATAATCTTTACTAAGCTACATAACCATAAACTTATTTTAGTTAGTTATTTCTAATAAAGAGGAACAAATTTTGACTCAAACAAAAGGTAATGTTAGAAAAGTCAAAATGAGGTTTAGCCTCCCTTCTTTCCCCTGACTACGTCATTGCTCCTAAATTAAATTTAATTCTATTAATCCATCATAAAATTGAATTATGTCTTTTAAAAATATAAATAATAACAACCAAAACAGAAATTGGGATACATTAAAAAAATAATTTAGTTTTCTTTGTATGAATATAAAAATAATAATAAAATTATTCTTATTATATTTTAGTTTTTTATTAAATTTAAATATAGCAGTACACTTTACTATCAATCAACATATATACCTATATTAATACCATATGGATATGGTAAAATAATTACTCATTCATCGCTTCTCAAAAATTATTGTTACAAATATTTTTTATTTTAACTACAAAAAATTACCTACCATTATATTTATTTATATAATAAATTTAATTTATATTCATTAGATAATCTAATTCATTATATCTATATCATTAGATAATTAGATAATATCTAAAACTAAGAAGTTGTATAAAACTTAAACCATTTTCTTTATAGTTTCAAAATGATTTTTAAAAATGTTCATAGAATATTATTTATTATCTGATATTATATTATAAATATTCTGGTATTTAATGATGTACCTATATTTAAGAGACATTTTTTAAAAATAAATTATCTTAAATCTTAATATATCTTTAATGAGAAGCTAAATATATGTATGTATATATTTTTAGGACTTGTTAAACCTCAACCAACCAGTTCCGGTTCAAAACGTACGTTAATGCCAAATCTTATAGGTCAAACTCCACCACCATCTCCTGGTGGTCGATCATTTGCTGCTGCATTAAGGAATTTAGCCAAACAAGCAGGGCCTCCTTCTAATCATTCTAATGGTAATATTTTTAAATTGGAAATAAAGTAAAATCATTACATAATAATAAAATCTTATAATATAGATAAAGAAGGGATGGAATCTCAAGATAGACATCAACAAGAATCTTTAAAAAATCGAATCACACTTCCAGTTTTTAATAATTCACAACCAGATAATGTAAGTGTTATAAAAGATAATTTAGTTTTTAATTAATTATGCACAACATTTTTATTACAAGGAGTCAAAATCAACTGGTTTAAGTACTGAGCCTCGCAGTGGATTTCAACCTTATAAGCCTGAAGAACAACGGACTGTAGTGCCTACGTCTGCATCTGCCTCTTCTCATTTTGCTGTTGATCCCACTACATATTCACTTTATCATCCTGCAAATCTATATTCTCCACATTTTCAACATGCTTTTAGGTAAGTTTTAGTGTTTATTAATTATATTTATTTACCTAACTTTAATGTATTATGTGTTAGAATTGAAGAGCAAATGTATCTTGAAAGATGTGGAGTACCTTTATTTCCACCATCACCATATCATCCTCATACAAGTCCTCATCCATCTGCTCTTTATGGACTTCATCATTTGCAATCACCATTAGTCATGGCACCAAATATAGTAGATAGAATGAAAATAGAAGAAGATCAAAGACTTCAAAGAGATAGGGATATGCAAGAGCGTGAAAGAAGAGACAAAGCAAAGCAACAACAGCGAATGAAAAATGTACAAACTTCGGCAGCTGACCTTTCAGGTACAGATTAAATTTGATTTCAAATTATTTTATATGTTTAACTATACATAATTACGGTTTGTTCCAGCTAGGAAGGCGTCATTAGTATCCATAGCAAGTCTTACAAATAAACCTCAATTTGTAAGTTCTTTCGAGGACATCAAATTGCCAAATTCATCTGAAGTTACCAAAATCAAACTACCAATATAATTATGGAATATCTAAATATAATATCAATATACTAAACACTTCAACAATATTGTTATACCATTAAATGATATTTTCACTTATAGTTCAATAGTTAGCGTCACTTATAATTCTAAAATATTTGTGCCACAAGTTTCAAATCCTAGAAGCTCTGATTATAATAAGAATAATAAGTATCTTTAAGATGTAATATCAATGAATTCAACAAGTCAAATGCTTCATTTGTTTTTAATTAGTTAAAAACAATTATGGGTCAATAAGTAATATAAACATAGCTAATTTTAATAATTAATGTTATTTTATTACATTATTTGATTTTAATAGGCTCCAGATTTCAGTAAAAAATTTTAAGTAATCTTTACTGGTGAAGATGGATCACAAATCATTAATTTTATTAACTGAATTAAATCTGATTAATTAATCATTTCTTAAGAAAAATTACAGAATTTGTTAATAAATTAACTACAATAGTGAAAATGAAATATAATGGTATGTATTCAGAAATAATTTTTATCACAAATGTATTATTATTATTATTATATGTATTATTTATTTTATAGATAATTTTACAATTATACATATTTCATATTCAGATTTGAAGTATTAAAAATGAAGTTTCCGAATTATTGTTCCATTTTTTAATATAATTAATCAGTCTAAGTAATTTTTTATTACCTCAATGGTATTTAATCAAATTTCTAAACATGTAACTAAATACCTAATGTTTATGGAAGATTTAGAAGTTCATATTTCTTCAACTATTAGCAGTGGTTAAATAAATAATCATTTAATAGTATTTTGGTTTAATTATGTTGGAGGTATGTATTTCATTTATAACTAATATTAAGATACTTCATAATAATTATAGTGATTATGATTATAATTTGATCATATGTTATTATTTATTAAAACCTAGATCACAAAATTAATACACTTTTTATTGGATATATAAATACCGTGAACCAAGTGCTTGGGATATTATACATGCATTGAGGATAACAACATAATTGTTGTAATAAATATATGCAATAAAAAGTGTTTTCATTTTGTGATATAGGTTTTAAATTATAAAATAATCACAAGTCCTGAAGTTTATTTTTTTAATTATAAATACAAATTTATTAAATATTTATATATAAATATTTTAGATTATGAAATTGAAATTAAAGAATTGATTCAGTCCATAATTGAGAAAAATACATTCAGAGCTAAATATTAATTATAAACAAAAATTATGAAGAAAATGACTATCAAACAAAAACAATTTAATTTCCATAATATATTAAACTTTTACAGAATATTATTATACATTTGAAGAAAATATTTTTCAAGTAATTTATTTCAATCATACCACATATTTCATTCAATATTCAATTGCTCAATAACAACCCTTTGTTTTTGTATATTTGGCATTTGAGAAAATCGAATGACATACATCACCTCTATTTATAACATTTTGTTTTACCAATTTTAATTTAATTTTAATTTAGAACATATTAACTTTTTAGGTACTTTTTAGTATCTATAAAATTTACTACTTATTTATAAATTTAAGTTATATTATATTATATCCTATATACATCTATACCAAATGTATATTTATATATTATAATATATAATCATTATGTGTATAATATGTATAATTTTATATTGTGTTGATTTTACTAGGTACAATAATATTATATAACATTCAAGTTACAAAGTACCATGTAACATAATTATTGTAATTTTTTTTTTTTATTATATTTTTTTTCTGTACATGCATTATAAGATCACTAAATGAGATCTAAAATATTCTTATGTGATAAAGTAACTTAAGAAAATAATTTCTGAAATACTAGATTGCTAGCTATTTAAGAATTGTTGTTCAATGATAAAGAGCTGCGATACTTAAATTGCTAGCATCTCGTTACTACTACTCTTTTCCTCTCACCAATTTTTATTATTATTATTTTATTATTATTATTATTATTTATTGAATTATACGTAGTATGTAATATCTATTACGATATTACTATATTAGAATCAACCATATGTCCTGTGATCTTAAGTCTGGTATACTAATTCCCTTAGGTTTCCAAATAATAATAAATAGTTTAAATAACTTTAATTTTAATTATATTCTTCTAATAAATAGTTCCTACCTACCCAAATTTAAGCTATGTTTTTATAATAATGCTTAATGTGTCCTGTCTGTTTCAGTATTATATTTTTTTCTTTTAAACTTATTCATGAACAAATTTTATTTTCTAAATGAATTTTGTTACCTTACAACTATGTAAATCATGATGTTCAATGATTTTCATATTATGACTGAACGCCAAGGCACATAGTAAATAAATAAATAAATAATTATATATACATAATATATACAAATATATATTATCCGCACTCACTCCTACTAGAATAATATTAATGATTTTAGTTAATATAACAAATGATTTATATATTGATCTTTTTTATTGCTTGAAAATTATTTTGTAAATAAATTTAAAAAATTAAACTTAAAACATTGTGTTTTTATTTAATATACATTTAACATTTATTCTTTCTTAAATTTTTGTGGTAAATTTGTCGGAAGGAACATGAGACACCAAAATGTAATCCAAACTGGTAATAGTAGCAATATACCAACTGAAAATGCCCAATTACCATAAACCATATTGTCAACAGTTGACAATGCCATCCATTGACCACTGGCTTCAACTACTTTTTTAAAATAATCTATTATTGATAATTCAGGATATACAGTATATGTAATGTATGCGGTAATCCAAAAAAGTGAAAACATGGGGTGCACGAGTAACCAAAGGAATTTCACCATAATTCTAAAATAAAAATAAAAAAAAATTTCTAAACCAATATTCAATACTAAATATTTATTAAACATACCCATTTTGATTAGACTTTGTGCAAACGGCTGGTAAAACGTACACAAGAGCTGTTAAATATCCAAGGGAAAAATTATGCATTGCAACACATAAAAGACCAATTCCAAGTTCTAGTAAACAAATTACATGTAATAATACCCAATGTGACACATTGAAAGAATTTAAACATCTAAAAACAAGAGGAGAAATTTCTATTGACAAATATATGAATAATATAATGTGTAGATATTTAAAAATTTTACATACTTTTTTATTATTATAGGCAAAGTACAAACAGTGGTTATAGATATTAATCCATAACCAAGTAATAAAGCACGATTCGTTGACATATGATTCCAAAAATTTGTAAAATATGCTGGTGCAAAATTAGGTAATAAAATCAAACCTATGACGTGAGAACTCACAATAATTACACTGACGACACCTACATTTAAATGTTCGGAAATCTGTAAATAAAATTTACAAATAGTAAATTAATGTATCAATTAAATGTGCTAAATATTATAATTAGTACAGGAGCATGTTCTGATGATGAATCGCCCAATTTATGTCCGGAAGAATGTTGAATCCATGTAGAAAAGGCCTTCAAAAATAAAGCACCAACAAGCAACACCAAACAAGGCATATATAATCCTAATAAAAAAATAATATAGTATAATACATATATATATTTTGTTAATTTTAAAATATAAAAATTATATTTAAAGATACAGAGTAATATTTATTTATTTAATATTTTATATATTTTTATGTATAAATTCTTACCAATAGAAACATATCTATCTGTAGAAGGTAGCAAATAAAAAAAAAATGATTGGTGAAATCTCTCCAGCAAATTGTTCAAACTACGAAACATTCCTTCGATAACTCTTTAAATTAAGAAATATATTGAAAATAATGAAAAAAAATTTAATATTATTATTATGATTTATTCAATATTATACCTTCCAACTTGAAGTACGCTTACATAAATTCCACGTCCTTTTTTTTCATATCCTTCCAAAGTTATTGCTTCAATACCAAATCTATAATAAATTATAATTGTATCAAAATGTTAAAATATATATTAATTATAAATTTAAATAATTGATAAAAATATACCTATGAAAAAGACCATGGTTACCATCAGGAACTCCAGTAGCTTGAGTCATTACCATAGACATCATTGTACTTAAATTTGTATAGTAAGTATTAACTTTATTACGCCCTATAGCCTAATAAAAATATTTAGTTTGAAAATTGTTAATAAAAATATTATGTTTATGTATTTAATTGTAAAAACAATATGCATACTCCTCCATCAACGTTGTTGAATGTATGCCTGATAGATTCTTTATTACATAACCGATGAGCTAAATTAACCAAATCTAAATTAGGTAATTGACCATTTAATCCAGACAATTTAATATCAATGTGATCAATTTTTTCAGAGTGAATTTCTAAGTTTATAGCAGCTTGTATAGCACCTGCACGACCACTTAATTTTCCCGAATCTAACACACCTGTGTTAAAAAATTAAAATATACATAGGTTTGGAATCAAACAACATAATTACCTGGTGAACCACAGCAAGTACCATGATACGCTTCTAACCAAGCTTGCATTCCAAGTTGTTCATGTTCAGTTACCAAAAATATAATATCCTTTGCCCAGTACATTTGTTCTATAAAAAATAACATAACGTTTTATAATTTATAGTTGATACAAATTTTATTATAAATAATAAGTCTACATATTTATTTAAATCAATAGAAAGTTTACATACGACGAAAGAACTGAGCAATTTGAAACATAATAGCAAGTCCTGTTAGAGTACTAGGAAAAACACTTGACGGTGCTCTATACGGTACACTTAAAACTATTGACTCTATACTGGCACTTCTTGGTGCTCGAAGAATACCATAAACATTGCGTCCTGTATATTTCTGACAAATATAAAAATAAAAATTACTTTTACAAAAGAAAATATATACTTTTTTTAACTTACCGTATTTTTTTTCAGCGGATAATTTAATGTGAAATTATGGGAATAAGTTTCCAGTCTTAAATTTTTAAACTTTGATATCAAGTATGAATGAGGTGTTTCAGTCTCATAATGATGTGCTTCTGTTTTAAGTTCTCTATAATGGTCTTTAAAAGATGAACCCATGTTATCATTTAACTGACCTTTAACCAATCCAGGAAGAAGAGCATTCTCCGAAAAATATGTTTCTGATAAACAAATATTTATTATGAAATTAAATCCTATTCAAACCTAATTGGAATTTTTTTTTTTCAATAACTTACGCGAGCTAAAATTATCGTGTGCCAACATACAAAACAGTATTATGGACGCAATATACATTACTATACAAAAACGATTATGATGTCGAACAAATATACTGGTCAAAGCACCATGACCGACCGATGGATCAGTCAATAAACCCATTTTAATGATTATACGTACTTATTGGTTGTTACTTGATTTTAAACCTAAAACAAAAATCGTTAATACCGATCTTTATAAGCGAACTAATCTAATTTTTAAAGAATATTAATAATACTAACAATTATGTACAAACATGTAATTCAAAAAAATATCATTCAACAAAACAATAACAGTAATCATTATCCATAATAACATAAACTACGAAAAAATCGATTATTTAGAAATTACAAACATATTATTTAATAAGAGGAAGACCATTGTTAAAAAATACTGAAAAACATGAATTTAGTAATATACTCTTAATTTTTAATATCTCATTATTTCATTTGGATTTTAATTTTTAATTTGTTTTTGTATACCTATTCTATATTTATGTATTAATTGTATTATTATTTTTCGTTTAAAACTTGCTGATAATCTAATCTGTGATATGATCACAAATATTTAAATTATTATTATTTATGATAAGATGATAACAATATTTGGCACATGAACAGTTGTATACATTTTTAATTTTTTATTGTGGTGTACCGGTCATAATATTTTAGATAGTTTTTAAATAGAAAAAAAAAATGGACAGGGATTCGTTAACCCCAATAGAGTAAGTACCTAGTATGTACCTAAAATATACTAGTATTATATTTTAATCTATGCTAATACTAATATAATAGTTACCTATTGTAATAAATTAATTAGACAAAAATACAAAATGAAAGTTGATTAATTTTATAAAAATAAAGTCTAGTGATTAGATATTAATAATTTTAAGTAAATTAATTGGGTAATATCTGTGGTAATATTCAGTGCTTGAATTGGAAAATAAGAAGTAAAGGGACCATAGATAAAAGATTATCGAAATCGAGATTATATGAAAGGGACTATTTGAATTTCAAAAAAATTTGCGTCCCCCGAAATTATTTAGTATATACTTATATAATGGGAAATTTAAAAATTAGTAGAGGTACACTTTAAAAATAAAAACCTAACCTAACCGTTTTTTCGTCATTTTTTCGCCGTTTTTTCTACCGCTTTGGGTCAATTTTGAGAAATTCGAAAATTGACCTAAATAAAGTACCAACTACATCCACTTTGCTACCGGAAACATACCCTATTCGTGAAAATTGGAGCATTATTTCTGGTCGTAATTTTGTTTTCAGACATAAAAAAAAAAAAAAATCATACATCATTGTAAAACCAATACATTCTTCGCTTCGCTCAGAATCTAAAAAATGGTAGACGTACCCCATCTCCCTGCGTTCACCACCAAATCGAGCACTGGTAATATTTGATATATTAGTGTACTAATAAATATTTATAAATTTAAATAAAAAGAATAATTAACACAAAAATCATATTGTTATGATATATTATGTATGTATTACAACATATTAATTGTAATTTGTAATAAATAATTTGTTTTAGAAATAACGGCATTAGCGTTAGTGTAAAATGTGTTCAGTACATTATATCATACCACATGAAAACCAAGAGTGTAATTAAAAAAGATGATTTAATGAAAACAGTATTTAAGAAAAACGTTATTGGAAAAAATTATAATATTATTATGAAAGATGTTGAAAACACTTTACATAATGTATGTTTGAAATTTTTATATTAGTCAACATTTCATCTCTGTTTTAATTAAATTTTTATTTCAGGTTTTTGGATATTCCTTATCGAACATTAAAAATGACAAACAATTTTTAATTATAAATAATATGGAAAAAATTGATATTCCTGGAATTATTAGTTATAGTCCTTATAATAATACATCTAAATATCGTGTTTTACTGAAACCAATTATTACTGCTTTAGTTATGCTTCGTTCACAAATTAGTGAAGGTTTATAAAAATATTATTTTTACAGTTTTTATCTATTATTTAATTGATTTATTATTAAAATTCATTAATATCAATTATTTATTAATGATATATAATTTACCAAATACTCGTATATCTATATTTTCTATTATTTAATTATATTTATTTTTCAGGACAAATGTGGAATATAATGGAAGAATTTTCAAAAACATTCAATTTAGATATGCATCATATCAAAACAGTTGTTAAAGGGGTAATAAAATAATTTTTACTTATAATTTATTATTTCATTCTTGTTCTCTGATATGTTTATAGTTAAATACTTTTAAAAAATATTTAATTATTTTACATTATACTGTTAATTAGGTAATCTTATAAAAATATTTTAGAAAAATTATTTTTATTTTATTATTATAATTTAATAATACTTAACATTATATTCTAATTGAATATATAGATAATATTATAATACTGAAATAACAAAAAATAAAAAATAATTTTAATCTATAATGATTAATAAAGATTTTAATCTTATGATTTTTTTATTTTTTTTATTAGTATAATACATTTTATGTTTATTCTTTATTATATATTAATAGATAATATGTTATTGACTTCTTACTAAATATTATTTCAGGAATTTGTTAAAGATCAATATCTTCAATATAAAGCAACCGATGAAACTACTATTATGTTTGATCCAGAAAGAACAAGTTATTGGTTTTCTTTGGGACCAAGAGCATTAATAGAATGTGATCCAACTGTAATATTAGAACGAATAAGCGAGGTTAGTAAATGCATACTATTCATATTTTAGATTCTGTGTGAAGCAAAGAATGTATTATTACAATCAATATTATCATTAAATGTAGATTGTACAAAATAGTACCTACATTAGTTTAGATTAAACATGATCTAAATTTGATTTTAAGTAATTATTTTTAATTAAATTCAACAAACTAAAATTAAATATATTGTCTAAATTGTGAACATATAAAAACAATTTCAAGTCAGTTTCGTAATACTAAACATTTTATATACCTAGTTCTTAATTGTTAATTTTCATATTGAAATTAAAAAATTAATATTTCAATAAAATATTAAATTTCTTCTTTTTCCTTGTATCCAGATATAAAATTTATTAATTTTAAGAAATTTAATTTCTAACTTTATGAAACATTTTAAATTTATAATTAAATATCATACACAATCATACTTACAGAATTATGTATTAAACGCCACAAAATATATTGTTTATATACTAATTGTTATTATTTTTTTATTTCATAGTTATACAAGATTCCTCGTAAATCATTCAAGCGTGTATATGCCCAAGTAACTGGTAATAAGTAATCTTTCAATTTATTATATACGTACGCATATCTTAAACATTTTGTATTAATTTTAATCTTTATTCAAAATCAAAAGTAAATAATTTGTATTATGATTTTTTTTATTAATTGTGTATATAAAATGTGTATATAAGTTATTTTATAAGTTAATAACTATTGAAATTACTTAAGATTAATAAATATTATTATGCTAAATATATATTTTTTTTAATAATTAATTTTTAATTAATGTATATTGTATTGTGTACATAATCTGTTCATTATCATTTATAGTGAATCTATAGAGCATGCTGTGTTAACTATTGTGTTAACTATTTAATAGTTATGGATGAATGATTTTAAATTAATCTAAATGTAAATCTATACAATGTATCAAAATAATCAATATGACATACAATAAGTCAATTTATATGAAGCAAATTAAGAGCATACATTTAATCAGCGTTTAGCTTCTTGACCCTAATTCTCTATATAGTCCTTTCTCTTTCTCCATCCAAATAAAAATTAGGTTTTTCCTTCTGTTTTGTATATAATTACCATGTTGCTGTACTGTGAAGACTCCATGACTACACGGTTCAGAGATTTCATGACTGATGTATTCATACGTTATTCAGTTAGTATTAAAACATAGTTACTAGTGAACACTTTATATATCCTTTGTTTTAATTTAGTGTTCTGTACGACCGTACCAAAATATAAAAATTTATATAAATGTTTACAAATTCAAAAAAAAGCGAATTTGCCTATGCAATCGAACCTGAAGCTGCTGTGTATCAAATTGATCGCAGAGGTGAGTACCTACGATATATTTGACTTTTTTAATTAATTGAAATTCATTATATTTATTTTCTCCTGTAGTATAATTGTATAGGTATAACACGTATTTAAGTAAGCACTTAATTTAATTAGTTATAAGCACAACACGCTAATCTACTATCTACCTAAAATATACTTGACCCTTTAAACATATTAATTAATTTAAAATAAATTTTATTACGAGTATTATGTTATATTAAACATATATTTACTATTTCCAAATAAAATTGCGTGCTGATATTTTACATATACATAGCTGTTGCATAGGCCATTATGAATGTATTTATACGTTTAAATCGTTTTCGGCGCGTAAAAAATCTGTTATTTGTGATTTATATAAGTTTCTGAATTATTCCAAAATGTTCACTATACATTAATATTATAACTTACGTAGTATAGTTATGACTGTAGGTAGGTATTATATAGGTAATATATTAAATGTGTATTTTATCATTTATTTATGAAAGTAATATAACATTGGTGTATAAATTGTTCGCCACAGCTCAAGTAAAATAGCCAATAGGTGGTAAATATTAACATTGGTTGATGAATGACCTGTCAAGCACTTATTATTGTCTTGGTTGACGACACGGTTAAATGTAATCAAACTACCGTTGGGCTGCTGATATGAAGTCACGCAATGATTTTGTTTGTGAACGCAACATAAACTTCAACTCGTCAATAATTATTAAGAATTAAGATATTATAATTATTCGTGTATACCCCATACACAATGCATTTTAAAGTTTAAACGACGCAGTTACACTCCTACAGGTACTAACCTAACGTATATTGGAGCGTGGTCAATACGATATGAAAAATGTAGTTAATTAAAAATTAACCATTAGGTAACTATATAATATACAATATAAATGTTGGATTTAATTATAAATTACGCAATAAATAAATAAATTACCACTAATTAATACTACTATTAATTAAGTTTTTATTTTATGAATTACTTGTCTTTGAAAAAATGAAAATATTAAATAATATAATAATGATAATAATAATAATAATAATAATAATAATAATAATGTATAATGTATTCAATCAAATTCGTTATACCTACATTTACATTTTCCTGCAGTATAATAATTGTATATAGATAATAGTACTTAATTCATTATAGGTTATAAATACCAACGTTCTAATATCTGAGTGCCTAAAATTTACTTGACCATTCGTTAAATATGTTAATTAATTTAAATGTAATTTTATTATTAGGTATAAATATTTAAGCAATATTATTTCCAACACTCCATTTGTAGGCGTAGAACATTTGCCAGTCTTTATCTCCTCCGAACTATAAATCAAAATTCACAACATATTATTTTTACTTTTTAAACCCGTGTATTTGTATAATTCACAAATTCAACATTTATTATTTTTTATTAATAAGTTTGTAACAAGTACTACTAATTATGACACAATTTAAAATAATAATAATTCAAATCATTTTACGTTTTATGGATTCGTCGACCCTGAATAAAAAACTTAAACCCATTATCCGTATTTTCTCTCATTTTGCGAAGAACTGCTCATCATTGTACAAAGCTGTAAAAAGTGAAAGATAAATCGTTACCAAATATTATAATTATATTGAATTAACCTAACTACTAAGACTAACTAGTGTATATAAGAAAAAAATATAATAGGGGTGCATATAGGTATGTCTTATGTGCGTGTACAAACTAATAAACTAGGCGTATTTTATAAATTATAATCTGGCGTGATAAATCGTGTTCCTTTCTGAAATGAAAACGTATTGTTATTTTTTGATATACTTAAATATAACAATGATTGATGACCACGATCGAATTTAATAATAATAAGAATAATAATAATAATAATAATGTATAGGTCCATGTATATAATATAAGTAGGTAGGCATACTTGACTTAACGCTTGTTAACTACAATTTATTCATTTATTGACTATATTTTATATCTCTATTATCTGCAGTGTATTAAAATATAATATTTAAGTATTTCAATAAAAATTATACTATACATAATATATAGTAGATAGTAGGTCAGGGGGGCGTCCCTGGCCCACATTTTAGGGAGGGGCGATTTTTAAATGAAACTTTTTATTGAAAAAATAATGCATGTTTATTTTTATAATTAATAAAACACAATAGTGTATTTCATCGTCGCGGTATATTTTATTAGTATACTTATATTTAGTATTTATTTCGTTATGTAATTCGAATTTTAATATTTTTTATCGTATAACTAATTAGGCATTAATTAAGTTACCACTTACCGTTTATCATATAAAAATCTATACCCGCGCGTTCATCTCGTCTTTTTTTTTTTTTATTAATTAAACCTCGGCAACTAAGGCCATTGGCAATTAGAAATTATAATATATATAAACTATACGCAGTATACACATTTATAGTCTACAATTTTACAATTAGTTGTGTCTTAATTAGAAATTTGAATAGATTTTCTATAGAAATAAAGTTTGGCCCCAGATCTTTTGCGAGGTTGTTTGATATATTGAATAATATAGTCTATCTTCTTCATATGATCTACACTTTTACAGTCTGTTATAATGTATGTGACAGTTAGAGGGATACGGATACCGCAAGTTGAGCAAATATAGGTTGCTCATCTTTTGCCATCAGGTACTCATGAGTAAGCCTTGTATGTCCAATTCTCAGTCTATTTAATACCGTTTGGTATTTTCCTGTGGAAAGTTGAGGCCACGGAATAATTTTGGTTTTGATCTCGTCTTATACTCGTCTACATAGGCGTGCGCAACGCCCCCCCCCCTGAAGACCGTAGTTTTTTTTTTGTAAGTAATACTAATAATATTGGTATATTTAAAATTAAAATTGTAAATATTATATTATATTCCTACATTTACAAAAACAATAATTATATTTATCAATCAAATTATTAGCGAATAATCCACAATAAAAGCATAATATAACATAGCGAATCGTCCTATAAGGTCGCAGGTAATCAAGTGAACTGGCTATCTAAAAGTCGCAGACGGTGCCGGCGACTATAATACGAGTAGTATAATAATTTTTATTATTATGTTGTTTAAATAATATATAATTATTTTACTGTTCCATTAAGTAATATTTTTGTTAATTTTTTCATTTCTTGAATGAAATGTTTACTTCATAAAATCACAAACTAAAGATGTATACATATATGTATACAGCTATTTATTTATACCTACTAGAAGTTATCTGTATAAAAATTTTTAGTTCAGATATAAAAATATCTTGAAAAAAAAATATAAAATATCTTTTTTTGATGTAATGCCCTGGGATTCCTCTGCGAACAAATTCTGCGCACGCCTATGCTCGTCTATAATATAATATTATTGTGGGTATTTATTATAGGTATTTACAATTTACTGTTTTCTCGAAGAATAAAACCAATTATTTAACGTGTAACTTTTTATTTATTATTTATTATTATTACAGTACAAATAAATAATGCAATTAATATCTGGTTGTACATCTTTTGTCAGGAATAATAATAGACGATATCTATGTAATAAACGAATTTTTACTCTCGCTGAAATAATTATTTTTGGAAAGCGATATGGATAGGTGTAATTATATATTGTTATCGCCTTTAAAAATAAAAATAATACTTTTTATTATTAAGTATAACAACAAGACAAGAAGTATAATATGTAATAATTATTACCTATCGTTTTATTTGTATTACAATAATTTAAAATTAGCGATATGTGTCATTATTTTATCGATAATATACAACATAATTATTACATAAATAGATATATGATAACTGTAGTGATTAGGTAGGCACTATAGGCACATATTATTTGTTATATTTTTATTGTAGGTATACTTATTTTTAGTATGACACTATCACTATGACATGGTGTCATGGTAGGTACCTGTTTAATATTTTTCTTCTTTATAAATAATAAACTTATGTTCTTTAGACTTCAATTAAAAGTTAATATTTAAGAAAAAGAAAACATTTACGATTATTATATTATGTCTTTTCCTCAAAATATATTTATATAATGTATGACGTTAATTATGATATAATATTATATATTGAAGTATATGTCTATGCTAAATGTATATATAAAATCATATTAATATTGTGCATACTTATATAATATGTACGCTTATTTAATACCTACCCATAATTTATATGTTTATAGTATATTATATATAGACATATAGTACAGTATATTATTATAATGCAATATAGGCACCAAGGAAAATGACTTTTTTTTAACTACGATATACAATCTCACGGCTTCCTATCGAGATTAATGTTTTATATAACTTATTATATTATTTATAAAACGTATACCGCTATACCAATATAATATACCTACGTAAGTATCGCACAATATGAAATTGGTTTGCTTTTACTTCACGCCTTCGTGCACAATGCACATAATATAATAATATTATAATAATTTAGATTCATCTTTACATTTCCAAAACGTCGTTCTGATCAGAGTGATGAACTAAAAAGTACATTACCTACATAAATCATGACTTCTGTATTAATACAATATTACAATATGAATTTTAACAATAATGAATAATATTATGTATATAATAATGTTTCGGTTGGCATATATCTAATGATTTATGGTGTATTCATATGTATGTTGTTGAAAGAGACGGCTGTTACATGTATATAGACATGTAGTCAACAATTATAACGGAAATATTCCACCTACGCGGAACGCGAAAAACACTAATAGAAAATATAAGTACCTAGTATACCGTGAGGATTTATTTTATGCAAACATTAAAATATCATTCGAAAATTAAATGAGCGGTCGATTTTCCAAAAAAAAAAAAAAAAAAAAAAAAAAAATGATTTAAAACAATATAATTGTCCGCGAGACTTATATAACGTTTAAAGTATACATTTCATCGTCGTATCGATTAAAATAAAAAAAATAAAAAATATTAATAATACGTATACTACACAGGTATAATTAAGGTAAATTATAGAATAAAATAGGGGGCATCGATATACATATAATAAGTATGTACTCGTATATTATATTGTCGACACGCGACAAAACGAAACTGTCTATACTTAATCTTAAATAGGTACGTTTAATTTAATTTTAAACGCGAATTATGCAGAATCCACCGTATAGCCCACATAATTCATTATTATAAAAAAAAAAAAAAAACATTTTAATCTTTATTTAGGTATATAGGTAAATACTCGGTCATTTCAATGACACGCGTATATAATATACGATTAAAACGCATCCCGTACGTGTCTGTACCTTTAATATAGTCTTAAAATCGTTAACGATTTCAAAGTCTCATTATGCATCCGTAATTTATGCCATCGTAGTTATTCTCCTTTCTTTCTTTTTCCTTTTACTATATCATGTACCTATATATTATTATAAATATTATATTGTTATATACCTAGCTGCAACGTTCCGCGTGGTTGGTCACGACCACGATGTAATTACACACCCGGCACACTTTCTTCCTCAATTCAATTGATTTGATATGATTCGTTTTTGTATTTATTTTTTCGCAGAGCCACCAGCCATGAACTTTGCCGATACGTACCATGAACGCAGGAGAGGACGAGTGTTCGTTGACGATCCGTTGTCTAGTCTCGAACAGGAGATCCTGCTGTTCAGACACAACAATATCCAAAAATTTCAACAAGGTTAACATTTTTTGTTTTTTTAACATAACATAACGATTATTTTACAAAAATTCCTCGTTCTTATTACCTACCTATATTTATGATTTTAATTTAAATTATTATTTTACGTAATATATCGTATTAAATCGTTTCGTGTTGTATATATAATAATATAATATAGTTTTGGGTTGCGTCGAAGAGGAACCGGAATACAGACTGGACGACATCGAATGCGCTCTGAGGTATAACTCGCTGGATTCCGGAGTCCCGGCCGAGTACGACGAGGACGAAGTGGCCAACTCGATAAACACCACGTTGAACAGGTTAGTGTTATAATTTATAACGCACTGTAATTCGTGGTTAATGGTTACATAATATTATTATAATATAATCCACGTTGGTTGATGGTTTCCGCCGCAGATTGATATCTTTATCGTTGGAACAACAATGTTTTCGGCGACCCGCGGATGAGGAGATTGCGGGAAATACGACGACGATGAGTAGCTTTAATGCCGCGCCGCCGTCTGCCGTCGCCAAGTCCAACAATAACCGATGTAGTCCGCAACCGTTGAACGAGACGTACAATTTAGTCGAAGAAGTGTACGTCAACAGGGACCAATGTCACACGGAGCTCCAAGTGTTGGACGAGTCGCCCGAAGACGGCATAGTGGTGGCCGTCGACATCGGCACTACTTATACCGGTTACGCGTATTCGTTCAGACGGTCCGGCAGGATTTGCATCATGAAGAAACCAGACTGTAAATATACTAAAAACACACATAATACTAATTATTATTATTATAATATTACAATATCATTAGGTAATTATAAACTGCAATTATTAGAACCGTGATTCTATAAGTTAAATATATATCCTCGTATTGCAGGTTAATAGTCGAAAAATGATGTTTATATAATTAAAATAAAATCGAACACATTAAAAACCTAATATTTTTCTTTGAGATTTTTTTTTTTAAATTTCATAGATAATTTTTTTCTGGAAATTATTAATTAGATACATACTATTTACGTCCTTACTATACTATATACATGTTAATTTATTGCGGATTCTTATATTAATGAATATTTTGGGTATCTGTAGTAAAATTTTTTATTTAATTATGAATCGTTCTAGTTATCCATATATAGAAAAGAGAGTTAACAAACTAAAACATTTTTAGTGATAGAAATTTAAAAAAAAAAAATATTTTATATAAGTTATGATAAGTATGCAGGTAGTAACGGCTAAAACAATGCGCGATATCTTAATTTTTAATTAAATACTAATCAGATTATAACAATAGTTATGCGCTATATAATACGGTTATGGTTGAATAATATTATAAACGTATTTTTTGTGGAGAAAATATTTATGTGTATTCGAGTAAAGTCGAGATTTAAATTTCTCAATACTGTATTTATATAAAAGTTGTAAATTGTACATTTATATAATATAATATGTTAAATACAAATTACGATAAAATATGATTGTAATTACCGTTATTCGTTTCGATATGGGATATTTGCAGACGAAAGCGATACGATAATCGATGGCCAGAAGATACCGACGGCTTTGTTATTATCGCCAGATTTCAACTTCCATTCATTCGGAACCGCTGCTCGCGATTATTTCCACGACATGCATCCGGAAGAAGCACAAAAATGGTACTATTTTGATAAATTCAAAATGTTTTTGTACAATAAAGACGTGAGTAAATAAAATAAAAAAAAAAATCTATACCATGCATGTATGGCATATATAATAATTAATAATAATATAAATTGATCATTGATGTTTATAAATTATAAACGTACCTACTACCTATATAAAACTTATAAATAAAATATAATTTTCAGACAATTTCCAAAGAAACTCATATAATGGCCGCCAATAGTGTGTCTCTCCCAGCCACACGGATATTGACTGAATCTCTACGACACTTGAGACATTTGATTTTAGAAGAACTTACCGAACGGTGTTCTGAAGCTTTGAGTCCAGATTCAATTTCATGGGTATTGACCGTACCAGCCATATGGAACAAAAGTACCAGACAATTAATTAAAGATATTGCAATCGAGGTCAGTTGTAGTTTCAATACCTACTAATATTTTATATGTATTGTGTATAATATAGGTATATGTTTATTGTTTATAATACCGCTTTAATCTACTACTACTACTATACAGTACTATACTACTAATAAAATAATAATAATAACAATATATTTTTAACTTTTTAAATGTATTTTAATAACAATGACCTATTGTTATTTATATACAGGCCGGAATGGGTAGTTATGAAAATCCAGAATCGATAACTATTGCTTTGGAGCCTGAAGCAACGGCAGTACACTGTCGTAATACTCGTCTTAAACACACCAGAGTTCTTTCAAAAAATAGTTTTCCAGATATATTTGAAACTGATTATTGTGTTTTAAACGAAGTAGACGAAGGTACCTACTATGCATTATTTAAAGTTACATAACTTTGCAGGACTGTTAATTTTAAGTACCCTAATAATGTAAATATCACGCTTTAATTTTGCACTAATATTGTATTAATATTTTTGTATACTCGTAACACTTTAATTCACAATTTATAAGTTATTCATAAACAATCAACATCACTCATGAATATAACACAAGTCTAATAAATAATAATAATTACATACCTAATTTAAAATATTACAATAATATAAATTATAATATCTAATAGTATAGCGTATAGGTATAAAAATAAACATATATATTATATATACGAGTATGTATAGGTAATAATATTCAATTTGTTATTCAGTTATTGTATGCTTTCAGGTAATTTCTACTTAGTAGTAAACTGTGGTGGTGGTACAGTCGATGTAACAATTCATCAAGTGTGCCGTTCGATCAACAGATTACCAATTAGTAAACTTTATAAACCTTCTTCTGGAGTCTGCGGATCTTTAAGTAATAATAATATAATTATTAGTTATTTGTTAGTTATACTTTTTTATATGTTTATGCTTAAATTTTAATTTTCATCGTTTTTTGTTAATTTTTTCTTTTTATTTGTCTTTGATGTATTACCATATTACCTAAAGAAATTACTTTAATAATCATATTTAATTTGTAGACATAAATATTATAAACATATTCAAAGTGTTCAATTTTATTTTAAATATAAACAGTAAAAATTATAGTGTTATGTAACACATGTATACACATAAAACATGCGTACTGTATACCTAAATATAAACTTAATGTATATAATCATATTTTAATCAAATTATATATAAATGTAATTTGTTCTAGGTGTAGATATAGAGTTTGTTAAGCTTCTATGTGCATTATTTGGTTTTGGATTTATGTCTGATTTTAAGCTTCAAAGACCAGCGGCTTATATGGAACTTCTTCAAAGGTTTGAAGAATGTAAAAAATCGGTATCTAGTAAAGTTAGAGCTCCTATAGTCATAAGACCCCCATATGCGTTTATTGAACATTATTTGAAGTATTCCGACAAAGACGTTCGTATTTTAATAATAAATGTGTTGTTAGTTATTTTATATTGTATTTACTTTCATCTTAAAGGTGTCTGACGCAGTAAGAGATTATGGATTTGATGCAATCGTTTGGAATGAACTAGACGGAGTGTTTATTTTACATTATTTAGCCGTCGAACCGCTTTTTTTACCTAGTTTTGCGAGCATTTCAGAAGTAAGTGTGAATTTGATCAATTTGATATATGTAAAAGATAAAACAGTAAAACACGTAGGACACATAGAAAATTAAATATATATAATAACATGTAAAAGTTATTATACCATTATTGAAATTGATCCCAATATTTTTTTTAGCAAATCAATAATATAATAAACGAAGATAATAAAGTGACTCACATGTTTTTGGTTGGAGGTTATTCTCAGTCGTTATGGCTTCAAGAAAAGATCACCGAACATTTCAGTGATCGTTTAAAAATCATTTTACCCGATTTTGCGTACGTCAGTGTTCTTCGCGGAGCTGTTATGTATGAATTAAATAGATCGGATACGCCGGCGTATAAAGCAAAACACAGTTACGCTGTAGGCATAATTAAGCCATTTGTTGACGACACACACCCGATAGGTAAGGAGGTTGATACACGAGTTTTTTTTGTTTTCAAAATTATATTATAGTAGGTACCAAGTACGTACTAAGTTTTTTTTTTTAAGAGGAAAGGAAAATATGTTAAAAATAAAAAATAAATATTTATATATTTTAATATTTCATTCACAGTCTTATTTTTATATTATATTTCTCATTTTTTTTCTACGGTTCTACACTTCTACCTCTAACAATATCATAATTCGTAATATAGATTATATATAGATAGACAATTAGTATAATAACTTCAGAATAAACAATTTTATAATAGATCTTATACGTAATACCAATAATACCTACTTAAAAGTAAAAGGCTCAAATAGTATATTAGTATAATAATATATCATAATAGCCAATAGGTATCTATATATCTATATATATCTATATATCTATATGACTATATAAATGCCACATAACTATAAAATCCTTTTAATTTTGTACAAATAAAATTAATACTTATATCATAAATGTAGGTACCTTATTTTAATTCCCAAGAGATCTCCTGACTTTTTCTATAAAAACGTAATATATATTAGATATATATTTAAACATAGGCGCCAAAGCCCCCCATTAAATTATTAAATCGGGGCCCAGTACCTATTAATTTATTGAAAAGAAAATGTAATTTTAAAAGATTATCAACATTAAATTATTGTATTTATGATAAAATCATAGAAGAATTTTGAATTTTGTTATTATATTATTAATTTTATGGTAAATTGAGAAGTGTGAAATTTCAAAAGTTATTGATCGATAACGATACTATGATAAATCAGTAGGTTCAGCCCCCCATGGTATTTTCAAAACCTGACGCCTATGTATTTAAATAATCTATTATTTAGCCTTATATAAGAAGTATATAAGAATATGGTTTGATTTTAGAAAAACTTGTTATAAAAGATGGCAAGCGTTGGTGTACTGATTTATTAGATTATCTAATAGAAGAAAATGATTGTATTAGAGATAATGAGACGGTAATAAGAAAATACATCCCCGCGAATTCTTCTCAAGATTCAGTCGTAATCAATATATATTTAGTGCACAATCAAGAAGCTAAGGTTAGTAAAATACTCATACAGTATTATAGTCTAATTTCTCAATTTCGTTCTCTATTAAGTTTTACGCGTTATATACTTACAGCCTATATATACAAAATTATAATTTGTAAATTTATATTTTACATTTAACGTATTTCAAATTTAAATAAAGGTACTTATATAGTTATACTCGTATACTTAATATTTAATGATCATCAACGTTTTTTTTCTGTAATTTTCCATAGTTTGTCACAGATAACGGAGTGTCAAAATGCGGATCGTTAAAACTAGCAAGAAATGAAGATATTCAATTGTCAAAAGAACTATTGGTACAAATGGGTTTTTGTGGTCAAGGAGAGGTAGTCGCGACAGCTTTAGATTTGGCAAGTGGTACTCGAGTAGATGCTCAAATTACTGAAACTGATTGTTAAATGCTTTAAATTTAATTTACAATCCATAAATTATGATTCAATATTTGTATATATATAGGATAATATGTATATACTGCAGCCAGTAAAGACGACAGAGTTTATGCCCTAATTCTAAAAATTGTATTGTTATAAAATACCTATATTATATTTCTAATGTATAACCTACTATATTAACTAGGTGTTTAATTGTATATATAGATTAATAGGGATTATATAGCCCATAATGTAACTTGTATAAGTTAATAGACTCGCGTAGTCACGTGGTATTAACATATTTATAAATAAGATATCGATTTATCGAGATCCTGCAAAAATATTTAAACGTTTTCTCTTATATTATTTAATTATGTTAATTTTTTATGTGTTTGTTTTGAATCTCCCTTATATATTATATTGTATGTATATCCATTAACTTAATTAATAATCATTTATTATAGGTAGGTTAGGTACCTACCTACCTATTTAGAAAATACCTATAGGTATAAACATTAAAAATGGTATATTCATAATGGTGTAATAACGTAAGTTTTTATCAAAATTTAATTTGTAAGTTATAAATATATTTATATAATTTATCGATCTTAAATGTTCCTATTTAAAACTCATGAAGTATGAAAAATTATTATAAAAATGTACAATTTTGTTGTTAAAATATTATAAAATATGTTTTTTAAATACAAAAATATTGGCACCCTGCAGTTTTAAATAAGAATTAATTATTATTAATATATCCTTAATTTTGCAATACCTACATCTAGTTTTACTAATTACTTAGATTGAATAAAAAATATTTTATATAGGTAACGTTATTCAAACGTAATATATAAAACTATGTCTTATAGGTCTTCATAGGATCTTTGATTTAAAAAAAAATAATGTAAAATCATAAATATAAATCGTGACAACTGTTCACTGACCGAGTGACTTAAATTAGGTACCTAGATATAATTATCATTTAGGTATCTATACCTATTATATTTCATAAAGGTAATAATTTTGAGTGGTTTTAAATTTGAAAAGTAGACATATCCACCTTGGTCTATGCATTATACCAAGACATGAACTAAGATATACAGGACTGGAAACGAACGTTGAATCGGCGGACCCCAAATGTTTCGTGAAAAGTACACTTCGATATTTTGCGCTATCTATATTGAAATACATCAACTATTATTATCGAGTTTATATTTTCAAAAAACGTTGAAATGATAATAATATTATCTTTAATATTTTAAACTTACTTTTACTTTGTACTTTTGTAATTTAATTACTAGTTAACTACTTACCAATTATTATTTACTAAACTATTAAAATCAATGTACATGAACGAAACATTTATTATAAATTAAAATAATAGATAGCGCTCGAAAACCAAGTGTACGATTCACGAAACATTTGAGGTCCGTTACCGCGCACTCCTCCGACCAGTCGTTGCCAGTCCTCACAGTCCTGTATATCTTAGTTCGTGACCACAGACATATAATAACAATATATATCTGTGTTCGTGACCAAGATGAGTTATCAGTATATCACTGTTACGGGTAATGTCCGGAGGTCGGCTAATGTTAAGATTAGCCGGATAATATTAACATTATCCACGAGCTATGGCTAATGTTAAAATTTCGGAGTTTAGCCATATGACGAAGACATTAGCCACACTGAATTGGCTAATGTTATTTTAACATTAGTCTTAGTACATACATGCAATTTATTACAATGTATTGAGACTGCAAGTGTTCGCATTCGTGTGTATTGCCATTTTGCCAATAAAATTATATTACTATAATATTAGAGATTATAGGCTGCATGTTTGCATTTCAATATTATGAACTTTTAAATGGGTTTTATTTATCTTGCGAGAATATCAGGTAGGTATCTAATAATATGCAGGTGTAATCTGGAATTTTTGTGTTATAAATTAATACTTGTAATATAACTTGGTCGATGACGAATATCATTGAATATAATTGTTTATTACTTTATTAGTAATTTATATCATTTAATATTTATCACAATCACATTCTATATTTTATATTTTCCAATCTATATGGCTTATCAGCCATATAGATAGCTCTATGGCTATATGGCTATATGGCTATATGGCTCTATGGCTATATGGCAATCTATATGGCTGATCAGTTGTATAAATTAGGAAATACAAATGGAACTTTGTCTCAAATGTATTCTAGAAATGAATTTACTATTTGTGCCATATCTTTTATTAATTTAAAAGATGTTTCGAAGGAAACAAAATCACTCAGAGAAATAGCTAATTACCAATCAATTTCAGGAGGTCAGGGATTCAAAAAATGTGTTTGCAAAGGTGGATGCATAAATAATAAGTGCAAGTGTAAAAATGCAGGATTATTATGCAATTCTAAATGCCATAATAGTTCTACATGTCATAATAAAAATAAATAATAATTTATGATTTTTTATATTAATAATAATAATTTATTTATCAATAAATTTATAATAATAAATGATTTAAAAACAAACCATTTGTATTTTTTTTATTTTATATAATATAATATTATAATTGTAATTAATAATAATTATTACTAATAATTTTTATTTGCACAATAGTTAGTTATCATAGAGGCATAGAACTTATTGTATTTAATTCATTATTTTATTTATTTAATATTCAATTATAGGTACTATGATAATGGATAATATTATTTCAACATTAGCCATTTGTATATGGCTAATGTTATATTAGGTGGGTAATCTTAAGATTATCCATTTTTAAAATTATTTATTGGGGGCTAATCTCCGAAATTTTAACATTAGCCATAGCTCCTGGATAATGTTAATATTATCCGGCTAATCTTAACATTAGCCGACCTCCGGACATTACCCGTAACATCACTATCAGATAATCTTTTACAAACAAAATGGCTCTTTAAAAATATTTAATAATTATAAATTTATAAACTCTTTGGTAAATGGAGTATAATGGACATGTTATTATAGTTCCGTTATTTTATTTCGTTTCTAACATCATATCATTAATGTGTTTACATTTTTACAACCTTAAATTCATATCGTGTAACTTCAGTCTGATTACATATTACATTACTTTTTTCTTGAACGTGATTACTGGATACGCCATACGCGATTTCGAGTTTCGGTTTTAGAGCTCGGTGAGTATTTATTTCATCCATTTCAATCTTAATGTCTAAATATTATTAGCCTTAGTATTATTTCTTTTAATTTTATTAATATCAATACGTATTAGATTTAGTTGACTATCTGGGCAATAAATTTAATCGGCTGTTTCTGATGTGTATTGGAAGTTCTCTATTCTAATTATATTTATTCAAAACTATACTTTCAGATAACTTTACAAATATGAAGTTCAACGTTTATAAAACGTCATCGCGACGCAAGTCTCGTAAATTACATTTTACAGCTCCTTCTCACATTAGACGTCGTATCATGTCTGCACCTTTATCGAAAGAATTAAGAAGTAAATACAACGTCAAGTCAATGCCCGTCCGAAAAGATGACGAAGTTCAGGTTGGTTAATCATAATTAAGACTTAAGATCATGTTCCCTCAGCATAGTATAACAAAATAATATGGTATATTTCATTTAAAAAATATAACCGAATGTAAATAAATAATTTATAATGTATTGTAAACATCACTTATGTATTTGTTTTTAATAACAAATTTAAGTAATATTTTGCTTTTTGTGAAGCTTTAATTTAATTTATATTTAGTGCATAAAGTATATTATGTTTAATTTTGATGAAACAAAACCATTCTTTGAAACAGACTTAATAACAAGTGCAATTATTATTTTGTTATAGTTTTTATAACAGAATAATTGATTGTACTAGTTTTATCTGTTAAATGCTATTATATAGGCTCTGAATGTTAATTTATATTTTAAATTTCAAATTAAATTACCTATGTAACTTCTATTTATGGATTGAAAATGTTTTCTTTAATTTATTAGTTATGTTAGAAAGAAAGTTATAGTACTTGACTTGATGAAGCAAAACCATTCTTTGATATAGATGTATAACAAATATGATCACTCTTTTGTTACAGTTTTTGTAATAAATTAATGATTGTACAAGTTTTATCTATTAAATGATGTTAAATGGCTCTGATTGAATACTAATATTAGAGAATTAAATTCTTTAACCTTACTGGCTTTTAATAATATTTTGGTGATGTCTACATGTGTTTACTTTCAGAAAATTTTCGTTTACAATTTTAAATACTATTCCTTTTTGTATGTATCTATATAGTGTATCTAAATATATATATATATATATATATATATATATACTTATACTTATATATATATATATATATATATATATAGTATGTGTATAAAATATACAATACTCTTTTCAGAATAACATTGCCCACTCGACTGACGAAAACTCGTCTTTAGATTTCCGGTACAGTAGGAACAGTGCTATGACTAATAAAAAAAAATGAAATAGTTGTGTGGCATAAGATGTATTTGGAGAACATTAAAAAACCCTTTAAAAAATATCAGGAAGAAAGTAGTCGTATTTATTTCCTTGACGAAACATGGATGAATGCTGGCGATTGTATGTCAAAAACGTGGGTTGACATATCAGTACAATCTCACCGAGATGCATTCTTAAAAGGTCTATCGACAGGTGTTGTTAATCTCTTGGGGTAGGGAAAACGTCTCATTGTGTACTCCATATCGGCTCAGAAGATGGTTTTCTACCCGGAGGTTTATTGTGTTTCGAATCCAAAAAAAAACCACAAATGATTACCATGACGAAATGAATAGGGACACATTTTGTAATTGGATAGAGGAAGGCATTCTATCTCTACTACAACCGAACTCTGTAATTGTTATGAACAATGAATCCTACCATTCTGTTAAAATTGACAAAGCCCCAACATCCAATACCCCAAAGCCGGATATTATCAAGTGGTTAGAAGATAAAAGAAAAGTAATAAATCACTTAATGGTCTCAACTTCTATACTCTGTTCCAAAAGAGAAGACACGGGTTCTGCGCATATCGAATGACGGCCGATCATTTCCGATCATTGCTGACGATGTATACACCGTAATTAAAATGCGGCACACAATAGCCGTGTGCACTTGCACGGTTATCAGGTGATAGATTATACGTATATTCGCCAAGTGTCATTGATGTCAACAATCCAAGCGCGCCGTATAATGGTTTTTAACGATGCAGCTGGGTGTCAGAGGTCGCTGGTGAGCATACCTGCATTTATCGGAGTAGGTGGGGAATGCGCGCCGCCGAACGAAAACTGGTCACCGCTTCGTGTCTTCTCTTTTGGAACAGAGTATACACATGGTCAAACGTTTGAAGCCACTAAATAATAATTATGTTATTGACAAACTTGTGAAAACTAATCATACAGTATTACAACTCTCGCAATACCACTGAATTAAACCCCATTAGTTAATTTTATTATTTTTAAGCCAGTTCGGCTTGATCTTCAGTGAAGAACCACGTTCAGATGAATAATACCTCTTACAAGCTTCCGGATGTAAACAATTTACTATTAGAAAACATAAAAACGAGTCTATGCAAAAATGTGGAAAATTTTTATAAACCACACTAAAAAGGAAGACACAAATTTTATGAAATTAACAATATTGACGAGGTATTGTCTGCGGAGAAATCAGATAAATTGTTGATGAATGATGACTATCACCGGAGACACATCTGAAACGGATTCAGATAGTGAATAAATTTTTGTAAAATGACCTTCATTTTTTAAAAAAAGCTATTTGAAAATAAAAAACTTTTTAAGAAATATAAGTAATTTTTGTAAATATGAAATTTATATTTATTTTTAGTTTTAATTTCCTTCTAACATTACATGTATTGATACCTATTTGGTTTTAATTATAATTGTATACAACATAGGCAATGTGTTTGGTGCAAAACAATAAGGTAAAAGTACAAGAAACAGTAAAGAGAAAAACAATAGAATATAGATTATTACTTAAATACTTATTATGATAATCTATATACATGGTGGCGGCTATCGACAGCAACATGTTATGGTAGTGGTCGACAAGTAATGACTAATCATAGTGCACCTGACTCTTGCCTGAGGGTCGAGTTAATGCCGGCGGCTCAAGTGCATGTGCGAAAGTGGGCAAGGTTATTCTGAATAGAGTATAATTAAGGACATATAGGTACATTTTTGTAATGATTTAAATTTGTATAATATAAAGCAATAGGTATAAGAAATAATATTAAGTACCTAACCACCTTTTTTATAAATATGCGTGTGTTTATATCTGACTATTGATATAAATGAAGATTAATAAATAATAAATTAATTAGTAATTTATAAATACTTTTGGTTAATTTATAATATTTAATGTGATGAATCAAAACCATTCTTTGAAACAGACGTATAACAAATACAAAAATTCTTCAGTTACAGTTCTTGTAGTTGAATGAATTATGTAAGAGTTTTATCTGTTGAATGAAATTTTTAAGGCTCTGATTGAATTATATTTACTAACCTAAAAATTATGTTATGTTTCTATAATAGATATATTGATTTATATTATTTATTAAAGGTTGTAAGAGGACATTTCAGAGGCCAACAAGTTGGAAAGATTGTCCAAGTATACAGAAAGAAATATGTTATTTACATTGAAAGAATTCAACGTGAAAAAGCTAATGGTGCTACTGTTTATGTTGGAATTCATCCTTCTAAGGTATTTATTTGTAAATATGTTAAATATTTTTATAATTTATATAATGTTTTGTTGCTTTTAGTGTGTTATTGTAAAATTAAAGTTGGATAAGGATCGCAAGAAGATCCTTGATAGGAGAGGCAAAGGTAGAGCTCAAGCATTGGCTCTCAAGGGAAAAGGCAAGTACACTGAAGAATCTGCTGCAGCCGCTGCGATGGAAACATCATCTTAATAGTTATGACTTTTTGAATAAAACTTATAAAACTAATACTGTTTGTAAATTATTTAAAGTCCTTAATTAAGAAGACTCTACTTGCATGTTTTTTGTCTCCATCTTACATAAATTAAGGTAGCAAATTTACATACTATGGTTTTAACATTTATAATTACTATTAGAGTAAATTTATGTATTATAAAATTTTGTTAAGGAGAAAACCGGTATGAGATGTGTAATACAAGCATGTAGAGGTAGGGTTCTATTAAATCTAATTTAAATAATAAGAGGGATTATGATATATAATATAAATATACCAATTATTCAATAATTAATTATAATTTTATAATTTATATTTCATATATAAATTTGAGTTGAAAAAATGATAAAAATTGTGACATCCAGAAATATTTTTATGATAAATAAAATAATATTTATAATAATATAACAATATTTAAACAATTAGTATTATGAAAGATTTGGCTAATTTTATTAAGTCATCATAACTTTTAAATTATTTACTAGTAAGAAAATAATTTTTTTAATGTTTTATTTTATAAAAGTTTGATGATTTGAATATTTATTTTATTTTATTATGTGGCTCTTTTTTATTGATAATCAATGACTATTAATTGTAAGTCATATGACGTTTATATTAAAAAAAAAATGATGTTTCTAAGTTTTAATATTTAAACAGTTGCTAAATTAAAAAGTAATCAAAAATCTGCTTTGGTATGTTTTTTATATTTAGAGTACTCTTATACTATATGAAAAATAAATATTAATGTTAGTCATATAAATATATTATAATTATTGTAAGAGTTTTATACCTAAATATATTTTTAATTTTCATTAAATGTACATGTTTGGACTATTTTTGATGTAGACGAATACATGAGTTACAATTGCTTACAACTTCATAGTATATTGATCAGTATTCGTCTCGTGAATAAAAATTTAATTAATAGCATAAAAATAATCGATGATTGTTTTGTATTGGACATAAACTAAAATACAAGTAGATAAAAAAAAAAAATAGTATATCTTAGTTCATGGTATTGGGGTAATAAGTAATAAACTAATAACACCATTTAAGATCTCATAAATCGTAGCACTGAAAGACCGTAGTCGTGAGTAATAAAATCACGAATATAGATACTTTATTATCTATATTTCTGTGTATTGAATAGTATTTTATTCTAATAAAATTATAGAAATATAGATTTCTATACTCTACTTTCTACTACAAGATACTTCCAGCGTTAGTCTAAAATTGATACATGTCAGCCATTTTGTTGTTTGGCAAAGAGTCGCTAATTATTTTATAATAATAATTATGTATAAATGAATATTTTTTCTGAATATAATATTCCAATATCAATAAATTATAATTGTTATATATTTTATTATATTAATAATATACACGATTGTAGATAGAATCTGATAATGATATAATGTTATCTTATCGTTGCGTAATCATTATCATTTATCTATCTACAAAATGTGTGCTTAACCGTATTGTGGGTATCGGTTTTAGAATTTCAATTTTCAAGACTTTCAGAAATGTTTGAAATTGAACTATAACTAGGTACATTAAAATGTTATATGGCCGTGAACCGTGGCTATAAATCAAATTTAAATTCCCGTTTATATTATAATAAGAATAACTATTAATATTACAAACGGCTTGTACTGCGATTTTGGTGAATAATTAAATTTATCATTCGTAAATCTTCGTCGATTAACGTGAAACTCTGGCAATGTCAATTCGGCAGTCCACCACTCTCTCTCGTTCGGCAGTCGACAGTTGATCTTGATCGTCATTCTCTAGACAATGAACAGAATTAGCGAGAAAACACTAAAAGAACGTTTCGAGGACAAACGTCCAGGATTCAGCTCGTATTTGGACTGTATCGTTAGATCGTACGGCACTGGTCTTGGCGTATTTACGTTTGCGTTCGCCGTAACGCACGTATTGCAACAAATTGTTGGCAAACGGTTTCCTGTCGTGACCGGGCCCAGCCACATCGCAGTATCTAGTGTAGTCGGTGCGACATCTTCGTACTTGGCCGCCAAGGACAGAGTGCGGAAATGTCGAGATTCGTGGGCCGACTTACAAGAACGGCAACGATTGCCATCGCATCCGTGAAACGCGCGAGAGCCATCTTCATACCACTCGTTGATGTTATGTTCCGTCGGAATCATTACACCGGAAACCGGACGGAAGCGGACGCCTACGACGGCGATGAAGATGTGGACGTGCGTGATTTCATCGACAGACAGCTGAACATAACTACGGGTCAACAGGTGTTAATTATTCAGCCCTACGTGAAATGGGGAGCGAATAAGGACAGAGATACGTCGCCCGACATTAAATTGGAGGAAAGCCAGTCGCTGGTCCGCACACTTACGGACTGGAAGACGGTGGACACAATGAAAGTGGGCCTGACGTCTTACCGAAAGCACACGTTTTTCGGACCGGGTAATTTGGACTTGATAGCGGCCAAGATCGCGTGTGACAATAGGATTTCAGCGGTATTCGTCAGTACCAACATATTGAAACCGATACAACACCAGACTTTGGAAAATCATTTTAAAGTACCTGTTTACGACAGGTACCTGATTGTCATTCAGATATTTCGCAGACACGCCATCACTAGGGAGGCGAAACTTCAGGTTGCCCTGGCCGAAGTACCCTACATCTGGTCTCGGTTGCGTGGAGTCCAGGACGGGTACATTCAGCGACTGGGTACAGAAGCTGGACAAATAGCTCTCAGTAGTAAATTAGTGTATTCCGATAAGAAAAATTTGCTAAAAGACTACGAAAAGAAATTGAAAAAGTCTATGGAAAAATTGAGGAGCCACAGGGAGCATCTGAGGCACAACAGAAAAAATAAAGATTTACCTGTTGTCGCCATTGTTGGGTACACAAATGCTGGCAAGACCTCATTGGTTAAAGCTTTGACGGGCGATGCGGGATTAGCCCCCAGGGATTGTTTGTTTGCTACACTCGATGTCACTGTTCATAGTGGTATGTTACCATCAAACATGAAGGTCCTTTACATTGATACCATAGGTTTTATATCGGATATACCAACCAGATTAATCGAACCATTTGTGGCCACATTAGAAGATGCTATGTTTGCTGATGTAATTGTGCATGTTAGAGATGTATCTCATCCAAATGTTCTAGTTCAAAAAAAACATGTAGAAACTACACTGAAAAATTTAAACGTCGAACAAAACTTATTGGACTGTGTGATAAATGTCGGTAATAAAATTGATCGTTTAGATAGCACAAAACAGAATGATGACTCAATATTGGTATCATGTACTACCGGATTTGGTTTAGATGATCTCAAAACCAAAATAGAAGAACAAATAATTAAAGCTACAGACAGGCGTATAATAAAAATTAAAGTGCGTACTGGGCAAGATGAATATGAATGGTTAAGAACACATACAGCTATTGTAGATATAGAGCCAAGTGGTGATTATTCTGTTGTGAAAGTAATTGTTACTAAATCAGATTTAGATGTATTCAAGTTTATTTATACATAAGAAAAAGAAAAATTAATTTTAGGTTTGTTAATTAGTTTGGATGTATTGCATATACTTGTAATATATATATTTGTGAGAAGTCATTTTTATAATAAATCAAAATTATAAAACTAATGTTGTTTATTGTTCCAACTATAATAATAAATAATAAATAAACAATAAGGAAACACAAATATAAAAAAATAAATCATTTTTAAACATTAATGTAATGATTAGATCAGTCTTACGCATTTGAGAAAATAATATTGTAAAAAAATATATATAATATAAAAAAAAAATTGTACTCGGGAGTGGTATCCATACAAGGTTGTCACAGTGAGAAATGATGAAAATGTTATAGCTGAACAAGTTTCCCCTGAAACAAAACAGACTGAAATTAAAATTGTATAAATACTTAAATATCAAAATTTCGAGGCACTAATTACATTTTTTTTTTTTAATGAAAATGGAACTTTTTATTATATTTTATGTTTAAAAAAAAATAATAGAAAAATATATAATGGTTTTAATAATTTTTATATTTATGCATTAACAAACTAATTTTAAAAATGTGTACCTGTTATTTAAATATTTTCATTCAATTTGATTTCGATTTTTCCTTCATATTATTGATGTATTACTGAGTTTATAGTAATGAAAACTTTTGTATGTTTTTTGATTTTTTTTTTTTTTTTTGCCATTAAAAGTTAATATTACACATTAAAAACTTACCATATTTTATACATTATTATAATATATTACTATTAAAATATTATTATTGATTTACTATTTTAACATACATAACACCTCACCATTTTTGATATGCAATTTTTTTTTTTTTATTAAATTAGAGATTTTTATCTCTAATATGGGGGTCACAAGGCCACCCAAATGGTTGGTGTTCAACAAAATTTTATGCACTTTTAAAGCATCTCCACTCCTTATTTGATTTTCATTTTCTGAAATTTATTTTATGTCATAAATGTCATGATTATATTCCTAAAATGATAACAAATGATCAATTTGAATATTATAATACATTTATCGTGTTTTTTTATTCAACGATTGTTATTGAGGGTGAGGAATGAGGTTAGAGTTGTGTGAAGTGTTTATTAGGAATTACCTGAAATTTTATGACCATTATTATGTATATATGTTACAGCTAATGTGCATGCCTAAATATTGTAATATAAATGTGAATATAATGAATATTTTTGCAATTTTTAATTTACTGGAAAAATGAAAATTAATTTTTATTCCTTAATATATTAGAAAATGGTTTGTTGTTTTACTAAATTTGTATTTACAACCCTTGTCATTTTTTTTTTTTTTTTTTGCCATTTTCTTTAGTATAATACAAATCTGGTAAAATATTTTATATTTAAAATTGTAAAACTTTTTTTACATATTATGCACATTATCTATAATTTACGCTAATAAGTAATTACAATTGTTAATATTAGGTATTGAAAAAGGTAATATGAATATATAGCAAAATCAAGTAAATTGAACATATTTTATTTTACTTAAGTGTTTATTGTATTATATAAATTTTGTTGTTCCTAACTACAATATTATTATATTATATCTAAACATTTATCGATAGATTTGGATTGTATGTTAATCCATATTTCCATAATTAGAAAAAAAAAATTATAACTGTATAAAATAATAAAAACTACAAAATTGTCAGGTTTATTACAAATATAAGAGACATTTTAAGCTAATCCAATGGTTATATTAAAATTTAATCAAACACATATAATATAATAAAATAATTAAAAATATATTAATCAATGGTTTATGTTATTATTATTATTATAATCATCAATCATCTGTTGGTTGGAATTTTTATTTTTATTATTATATAATATTCCAGCATCTGTAATATTAGCATGTGAATTTAGTTTTATTAGGACTGTTACCTATGCCACAATAGTTTTGTATTTAACCTAATGTTTATTTTATATTATATTTTTAATTATTTAAATATAGTCAATAAATGTTATAGTAATTTCATATGAATTAGATTAATACAATTTATATATATAATATACATATACACATATTTATTTGTTCTTTTATTTTCATTGTATTATATATCAGTCAGGAACTACATATTATGAATACTGGTATTTATCAAATAGAAATATTGTGGCAGTGGTGTAATCCTTTTGTAATAATTTATTTTCTAAAAAATTATAAAAACTATAATCAAAAATACATAAAAAATTATAAACGATTCCCTAGCAAGACATTTATATTAAAAAAAAAAAAAAAAGGTTAATAAATAAATAAAATAAGTAGCCCAACAATATTTGATATAGTTATTATAATAATAATTTAGTCAAAAAATTTTATGGAAGAATTGTATTTTACACTAAATTATATTAGTCAAATTTTGTCTTACACAATTATGTGTTAATAATTTAAAATATATTATCTTAACATGATGAGGAATTTAACATTTTAAGTAATGTACACACAATTCTACTTTGGATATATATATATAAGTAAATATATATACAGCGAAAAATAAATAATATCAATTTAAATTGTTTATACTAAATGAAAAATTATTTTTGATAATTATGAAATGTTAAATTATAAAAAAAGTTATTCTAATCAATAATATTTTTCTTTGTTTCCAATATCATTTACAATAGAATAAGTCCTGACAAATACCTGATTATTTTTGTCTGGTATATGGAGTACTGCGACCTCCATACCGACCACCTTGATTACCAGTCGGTTTGGATGGTACACCACTACCTCCGGTATTATAATTTTTCCAACCACGTCCACCACCACTTTGAGAATTATCTACATAAAAAAAAAAAAAAACCGGGAAATGTAAAATATGTTATTGTAACACTGATGGTATATATTTATTTAAACCTGGTGAATAGGAATTTTCTGAATAATATTCATCATTACCTCCACCATTATATGTTGCAACTCCACCATACCTAAGAAATACATTTATTTTTTTTTAAATAATGTCAGTTAATAGAATATTGATTTAATAAAATGAAAATTTACCCTGAATCAAAATGAGAATAATGTGATGTACCGGAATCACCATAACCTCCATTACCAGGGTAAGGGCTTGCTCCTTCTAATGATGAACGTGCTCTATCTAAAATGCTCATTACTTTGGTCTTTCCAGGAATTGGAGCTCTCGGCATTCTTGGTGGTTGAGGGGGCATTTGACGAATTACAGCAGGAGGTGGAGCATGAATTATTGGTCCTGGATGGCGTACAGGTGGTGCACCACCAAATTGTTGCATTTCACGTGCTTGTTCTTGTGCAATTTGATCATTGTGGTCAGGTATTAAAAATTTCCGTAACTCTGCAAGTGCATAAGCTAGACGAGCATAAGCTTCAGCTGGAGGCGCATAAGCTGTAACTTGAACATGGAGTTCATCAGCCAAATGAGCGAATTTTGGATTTAAAGAACTTCTCATTTCATCTTCCTATAAAAATATAAATTAATAAAAATTTAAATAATCTAAAGATTAACTTAAATTTGTATAAGATTAAAAATATTCATTTCTCGATTTATTCTATATCAATACACAGTATAGCAAAATAAATTTTTTTGCAATTTAGTTAAATTAAGATGTTCAATAATTATTATAAACTTTTAAACATAATACCTTAAATAAACTATTAATTTAACTGTTTTGTAAAAATAATATTATTTAAAAAATAGTTATAGGTAATTGTTTATAATATATAAAATTATAATCAAGATAATTAGGATATAAATTAAACCTAAATATTAAAATATATATAGAGTATTGCACTTTAGTAAGATATAGATATAAATGGCAACAAATTTTCTTAAACAGATCCATCTAATTTAATAAATACAAAATTACATTTCTTATATAAAATAATAATCGTTACATAATATAGGTATATACGAAATAGATATTCATACTTTTTCCTTGTTTCGCATTGATCCTTTGCCTAATATTGCCATTTTTGTCATAGTATCTTCTTGAAGACGTTTTAATGAATTTCCTTTAGGGCCCAATAGTTTACCAACAAAATTAAACTGTAAATTAAAATTTCATAAATAACAATGTAATTATGCTTTAATGCAATAGTATAATTATTATTTATTTTTACCCTAGGAAATTCTTTTGCTGGAACCATAATTTTTGAAGTAAGACGAATTGGTTTATCACTATTTATGTCTAAATAAACTGGTTCTATTTTTCCACTAGTATTTTGTGCCCTGGCAATTTCTAAAACAGAAAATCACTTTTAATAATTGTACTTATTATACATTGTCTATCATAATTAATATTTATTTTAATTCCATTATGAAAGTTAACAAACAAAATTAATATTTGTAGCAATAAGTGCCAAGTACATAAGGCAAAATAGATCAATGTGAAATTATTAAGTCGGTGCTTAGTTTTCACTGATTCAGTGAAATAAAACTATAATTTTAAACGATTACCAATATTACATTATTATATTTATATTATAACCTTGAAGTATTTCGGAAACTTTTAACTGATATATCATTTTTCTTTATACATAAAGATGGAGATGTTAATTTAATAATAGTTGATAAAAATTTTATTAAAAATGCAAAAGTTAACAATTTTCTTTTGATCTAAATTAGGTATATGAAAATAATTACCTATACATTTAATAAATTACTAAATTTATGAATTTCATCATATGAAATTTGAAATGTTATCATGATGATGGTGTAATAAATCAAATCAATGAGTTTATCCCTTATGTTATATTTTAAAATATGATACCTACAGGTAATCTACAAGTATTTACAGTGAAATCTTAAATATTTTATCTTATTATAGCCTCTATGGGGAAAAAGTGTTTTTTGATACTGTATTAATAAATAAATTCTAACAATAAATTGTTTATATTATGAAAGATAGATACAAGATAGATACATTTCATACAAATTTAAAAACTTCGCAATAATCAAAGTTATTTATTATAACAAATATTATGAAATATAAATTTACGACTGTTAGCAAATGTTATCATAATGCATTATTTATATGAAACATAAAAATATCTATTAATATTAAAAGTAGAACCAACCGTCGTCAACGAGTTTCATCAAAGTTGGATGAATGGAAGTGTCCAAAGTGTATTTTTCTTTGACCAGGGCCGAAACGTATTCGTTTGGTTTGACTTCCGTCTTAACCTCTCCGTTAGAATTCTCGTTCATTTCAGTCGAAGACATTGTTGCTTAAGATAATTTGTTGCGAAATGAAAGAGCACACTTATGAGATGGAAAACGTTGATTATGTTGTTTTGCACTTACACGTTATTTAATTTGAGTTCGAGAAGAAACTTATGGAATTGAACGAACAATAAACGTTACGTTTTTTTTAGTAGAATTGGGTGCGCTTCAATTTTCAATCGGTGGACGACGACGAGTTATTTTATTGTTTACAATTTTTTCATATCCAAAATCCAACACGAGATGAACGGTCAAACTCACCACTCACGTACACGCTACACAAACAAACGCGCATACACACACGCACACGACACACGGCGGAATTATGGTTTAAATGGGATTAAACGCGTTGAAAATGGCCGACCACACGATGATTATTGCATAGCATACGCCGTATGGTGCACATTGGCACACTGCATGATACGCAGACGGATGTGTGGGTTGGCGGGATAGGTGGTGGCATACGACGCGCTACTTTCGGCGTTACGTTTCCAACGTTTGCCGAGATGAATCAGTTAAAAATCGATAACACAACGAAATTCCGAGAGTAGATAAGACGATTCTTAACATTCTTATCATTATTTAGGTGTACAACATGAATTAAGATATTCTTAAATCGTGGTACAACCACAGATTTCTATAAATCTATAATTTCTATAAATTTATATGATATAGAAATCTGTGGGTACAACTACAACACTGTATGGGTTAGGTTTCTGGAGGGCAAATAAACGGGGAAAAATGTGAAATCCTGGCATCTGCGTAACGTTCGACTAGATGGCGACACGAATTTAGTAGTGTTTTCGCCCATCATCAATTCGTTATTGCTTCTTGTCAGCGTTAAACTGTTAACGTTTAGGCTAGGTTCACATGGACGCGCGTATTTAGATAATCAGTATTCCTGCACATCGTTCACATGGCGCGCGTCGATCGCGATAATGACGCAAGTTTCTATTTTCGCGCGTACACGCGCGTGACTCCGCGTATTGAAATTCCATATATTATTATCGGACCGTTCAGTTGACACGCACGTTTCGACAACGAAAACAGCGATTATTCATTATATATTTATATAACGGCAAACGCGCGTCCTGAACACGTGGTGAAAAAACTACTTATTATAAAAAATATTTTAATTTAATATTTATTTTATTAATTGACATTCGAAAATAATTGAAAAATTTTTCGTCATGATCCCTAAGTTTCGGGTATAAGGTAATATAGTGACTTGAAGAAAGTCTAGTTTTTAAAATTGGATGGACCCAATATTTTCTTTCTTCTTTTTGTCTTCGTCTTCTTATCCTTCGGTGGACAGCCCACAAACACACAGCATCGATCTCATCCATACTCGACGACAGTCTGAACTGTACTATATCATTTTAAATATAGTTTTTGACTAGAACATTCTCGTACAACGCGCGTGACACGCAGCCATTTGAACGGTGAACGCGCGTTTTGTGGCGGTCTAACGCGCGTCCATGTGAACCTAGCCTTATTTCTAAATTACGTAGAATGTCTGATCTCTAATGTATTCGAATAAGTTTTGAACGAATTATTAGAAAACACTCTCTTCTTTTCCTGTTTTAAGCATTATTATTTTTTCAAAGCTGCAGTTAAAGATAGAATTCAAGATTATATTTTGATGTATACGGATGGATCAGTTTCTAAATATTCAGCTAGCTGGTTTTACTATTCACGTCCCCCAATTTCATTTTAATATGTCTGATATTATTCCTCCTCTTTTCTCCTCGTCCTTCTCAGCGGAGTGCTGGGCAATTATCCATGCTTTAGGCTTTATTCAGAATTTTCCTGAGGGTAAGTATTTAATTATCACAAATTCTCAATCGGCTCTCTATGCTATTACTTTTAATCCCTTTAAATCTGTGTGCTCTCGGCTATGTTTATTAATTCGGTCTTGGTTGGCAGAATTAATGGCAACTAATTCATTTCCTTTAGATTCTTCGTCATATCGGAATTATTGCAAGTAACGAGAAAGCAGATAAGATGGCTAAAGACACGGTTAAAATTATAGGTTCTCGTTCTCCTAGTCTAAAAATCCCTTTCACTGATCTCCTTTCCCATATCAGGAAAATTTATGGAATGTTTGGAATCTTGAATGGTCTAATCCCGTTAACCGATTGTCAATTTGGCATAAAAAAATCTCGCCGACGATTTCTTTGAAACCATGGTTTCATGGGTTAAATTTAACTAGATCCAAAATTGTTGTTTTTTTTAGATGTCGAACAGGACACAGTTTACTTCCTATACACGCCTATAGGTTATTATTAAATTCGTCTCCTTTCTGTCCTCGTCAATTGTCATACGCATGAAGTTGAGTGCGATGCTCGGCATCTTATGAGTTATGATTGTCCCGCGTATTCAAGAGAAAGAGATATTCTTAGATCTTCACTTTCCAAGTTGGGTGTCTCTTGGAATGTGGATTTAATATTAAGATCCCTCTCCCCTAGGTCATTATACCTGTTTTACTTTTTTTTAGGTCCACGGGCTTCCATTTGTAATTATTATTTATTTTATGTTTATATTCATAATGTTATTGTAGTTTCATTTATTTCTGTTTAATTGTAACGAATATTACACATTATTTTTATTTTTTTATATTCTTACGATTGTATATTGTCAAGTTATAATGTTTCGAATAAGAGGTAGGTATTATATTTGAATTGGTTAAATTCATGTCTCAAAAAGTAACGAGTAGATTTATACTTCAATAATTCTCAGGGCTTCCGTTTCGCAGAATAAATAACATAATGTGGTCATTATTATAGTATTAGTATAATAATAAAGGTAATATGGTAATTATAATCGCGGAATCATTAATTATACCTACACTGAGTGGCCGGGTATAGTGCATGCACAATGTACTATATAGGTATACAGTAGGTAATTATTTTATTATTATGATTATTATAATACGTATATAATATAGGTTTAAATCGCCGGCATAAGATATTAATCAATTACCGTAATCAATACTATAGCTTAGTTGTTAAACACAAATGCAAATGTTATTCTAAAGACTTGTATTATATAGGTATACTGAAATTTATATCTAAAACATACATGATATACAAATTATATTCAATTAATATTATTAATATATTATTGTTATTGTTATTGTATTATTATGTTTATGTACATAAAACATGATAGAATGTTGTTTTCACGTCAATAATTTATTATAAAGGGAGCAGAGCTCAAGATATTCAATATAATGTATAGCAAATCCGTTTTATATTATGTAACATAAAATGCATCTATAATTTATACATAGGTATAAATGTATAAAATTGAGTTATATATTACTGTATAGGTATAATGTATTTATATATTATCGATACTAAAATGTAGGTATTCATACGCGACTAAAATTAAATATACCTACATTTTACGTATTTATAAATATTAATTTATATACGTATTATAATATATTATATGTTATAAATTCCTCTTATATTTTATATAATAGCCTCGATAACTTAACATTATACGTATATTTCATGGTAATGATAAGTGATTAGGCGATTAAAACATTTAGGTACTCAGTTTTTGAAGGGAATCCTTGGAGGAAAACTAATTTTATAGAAATTATAGAATTATGCAAATAAATTCATTTCTTTTTTAACATATAAAAATTAAAAACAATTTTATACGAGTAATTCTAGTAGGTATATAATGTGTATAATGTAATAATATTTTTAATACTAATGTAATTTAAACAAATATAGCTAAAACTGATTTTATTGTAAAGTCATTGAAAAATATTTTCACGAGGAAGCATTTAGTTTTTGAATAAATCGAAAATACATTTATTATGTTTTACTCTAAATTTTCAATGTTTATTTAAAAGTTAATTTTTTTATGTTTTTAATCTGCGCAATAATTAATATACGTATACCTACTATTAAACGTAATAGTTTTTGGGATTAAATCTGCTGCATTGCCGTTTTTTGTGCTCATTAAGTGACACGCCATTTCCTTCTTTAAAATTGAAATGCGTTCGTTTAATTTAATCGTTTCTCATAAACATTTTTTTCTTATTTTTCAATTGTATATAAGAAAATGAGTATTATCTAAGTATATTTTTTATTTTTTGTTTAGAAAAAAATATCTCTATTACTATCAATTATTATTGTCCACCATTCGCGCTAAATTATATAAGTGTGCTTGCAATATATTTACATTTTATAGGTAAAGGCAATAATTTATTAACTATAATTATATGTATAAAATGTTACTCAATATAGTTATATTGTTTGACGATTAATTTTGCCACGGGGCACGGAATATTTTTCAACTTACGGATTTATGGCTTGTATTATAATATTATAGGTAATTATTTATATTTTAAAAACACGTTATTTATTTTAATATTCAAATACGAGTAGTTCAATAGTTAGATGGATAATATATTTTCAGTTCTTTATTTAAAAATACTCAAGTAAGTACATATATTACAATTTACAAGTAATACGAATATATTCGTTGTAGACTGCATGCTTCCCTAATATAAGAATATTATAATACCTAATAATTTCGAATTATCGACTTATATACTATAATCATATTTATATTATAATATTGTATAGTAATAGACTTATAAATTAAATGGTTTATTATAGTTTAATATTAGTTTATTTCGTCAAAACTCAAAAACATGCATGTATTATACATTTATGCACATGTTTCTTATGATATTATAATATAATGTATAATAATATAATAATGAAAACTGAAAACACCTAATCGTACGTATAAATAATATATATGAAATGTGAATATTGTAGTAAATTGTGTTTGTTATTGCCAATTAACTAGCATGATTTGCACCACCGAAAATACTATTACACAATGCATATAGGGTATAAAATATACCTATAAATATGTGTCCATATATATATATATACGAAGTTAACTGATATATTATTGATGAATATCGCATAATATTTGTAAATTAACATTATAATTTATGTTTCATAAATCTAATTATCATAAAATATATAATCAAAACCATTAAATCGCATATTGACTACTATATAGGATGTGTATACCATTTTGGAGTATTCAGAATTCAAACATTAGACTGCCTAAATTATAAAACATAATTAAATAATAGTATATAACTCCACCTATATTATATACTTATAATATATAGGTGCTTATGTTCCATATATACAATCATATCCATAAAATTTGATACTCGTATATATATATATATATATATATATAATATATATTATGTAGATATTTAAATAAATTACCAATCGATAACCATCTATTTTTATTGTCTATAGTGCAGACATGAAGATTAAAATATTACCAAGAGAGTAATCATGATTGATGACTCCATCTCTTTATTATATAGAGAGATCAAAATATGTAATTATTTGATAAATTAACAATTTAAAAAAAAAGTAGATATATACAGCTTATTAAATAATATAAATTATTATGGGTTTTGAATTTTAAAGAAAAATTTAATTAAGTACTTATACAATAGTAGTTGCCATTTTAATAAAATAAGCTGAATTGCATAGTAAATATATTATATTCATTAATTTTAAACTTTTGCTTTTTTTTTTTTATTATTTATTTTATAGTGAACATTTTTACAAATTTACTCATTTAGGTACTTTATATTTATATTATCGATGTAACTATTTAAGTTATAGAGTATTATACGCGTTTCATATTATTATTATTTTTTTTTTTTAATTTTTTATTATTTTATACTTTAATTATATAGTATTGATCCAATTAATATGTACGTCTCTAAAATCTAAATAATTTAAAATAATATAAATAATACAATATAAAAAATAATTTGTATAGATTATAATACGAGTATATATTGCAATGGACGTTATGATAGAAAAATATATATTTTTGTTTTTTGTAATGTGTATGTGTATATAATGAGTATAATAAATTATCTTTTTAAATTTTATATGTTTGTATATTTTTAATTATTATAAAATGATATGTAAACAAAGGGTGAATGCTCAAGTAATATAAATGTAGTAATACAGTGAATAATAAAGTATATACGAGTATAAAAGATCCTGTAGATATATTATGTGTATTTGTGTATTATAATAATATGATACTATTGACCAAAAATTACTATTCAAAATATATGCAAGAATAAATCCTGTTATTTTACGAGTATTAACGGTATCGCCAGCGTAATATTCATAAATTTAATATTTATTTTATAAAATCAATAGCTGATATAGGTACATATTATTATACTATTTTAGAATTAATAATATCTGCCCAGGGAATAAAAGAGAATTACTTTAAACAAAAAACTAATTGTTATAATAATATAACATAATATAAATATTTTTATAACGTTTTATTAATTAATGTAATTATAATATTTGAACATAATTAATCGTTGAACATACAATAGGTATTATATAAACGTTTTAACAAGTCGATATTTTTATAATAATTTCAACAATATTTCTCTTGAATGTAAAATATCTAAAAATTGTCTAGAGGCGTAAAAAAGTATAAAGAATATAATATATTTGATGATATAGCTCTAGGTGCCTCATTTTTTATTACACGAAGAAAGACAAAAGGTACCTACACTAAAAAGGAACTGTGTGCAATGTGAGTATAAAACCAATTTACAACTCGTTTGCTCTAGTGTTGTCATTGTGTAGAATTTCTTTTAATGGTTTTTAAACAAAACTTTAAATTTTAATAAAAATAAAATATAGGTAGTAACAAACGTTTAATGGATTTTATATTTTAAAATAATACTGTTTTACAGTTAACCCTATAATAGCACATTGCATAACTTAATTACTCGTTCGAAATTAAATATAAATCCCAAAACTAAATATTGAATATTTATTAATTTTTAAGCTTTCTATATTTTTTCATTAATTCATTAATTCATTTATTTTTTTATTATTTTTTTTTTTTTTTTTTTTTTTAGTATATTTTTAATTTGATTTAAAATACGATTTGCAAATAATAAATTAAACAAAAAAATGTATATTAATATAAAAACGGTAAAGAATTTAGCTTAGATTTTAATTATTTAATTATTTTATACAGAAAACATGAATAAATATTATATATTAAAAAATATTATAATAATTAGTATTTTATAAGTAGGTAAATTTATTTTTTGTAAAAAAAAAAAAAAAAAAAATATTATTAAGTTTCATACTTTTATCTATGTTGTTTCTGATAAATTCGTTGACTTAATTATGATACTTTGAAAATAATAATTAGTACATTTTACAAAATCTCTCCATTTAATGACTTTCTTAGATTGTTATCCAAGATAAGAATGTATTTAAAATGATTGTGTATAAAATGGATGTATTTAAATATTATATCTTTATTATGTCGTCCGTACATATACGAGTATATAGCAATATAGGTATTTATATTGTATCTTTTGATATTCATATTGTGTTATAAAGAAATATTTATAAATTATAACATTTTAATATTATTATAATGCGTTGATATAAATATATGATAATATTACATTTTTTTTTTTTTTAGTTACGTAGAGATATTTAAGAAAAAGGTTAATTATCTTCTATTGAAATATAAATACTTTTTTCTCTAACCATTTTTAATGTTTGTAAAGGAAATCAAAGATTGTTTATTTACGACCGATTTTAATATATTTCCGAGTATATTTCTATATAGGTACTCGTATGTTGGATATATAATTTACAATATTGTACATTCCTTTGATTTAAACTTTCGTTTATGTATATAAACTTAAATAGTTATATATTTATATTATGGGTACATTATTTTTCCAGTAGATCCCAAATTACTAGTAACTGCAAATCCGTATTTCATAAGAAAGGTCGAATTAAAAAAAAAAGCATTTAAATATTTAATCCGGACTAAACTGTTTTACGACTTTTTTTTTACCGAAGATATAACTTTTAGGATCATTTTTTTTTTTTTTTTTTTTGGAAACTCAATTAGTATGGGTTTTGTTTTTTGTTTTTTGTTTTTTTTTTTTTTAGTTTTGGGATTCAATTTGTTTATTGTTGTAATTTTATAAATACTTGTGCTATGTGAACAGTACGATTAATAGAGATAAAATTCATATTGCATAACTTATAATTAATTTGTATAAGAACAATACACTAATGTAAAATTATATTTTTTTTATGTTCATATAATATATTTTTTTTAAATATTATATAATAAATAATATATATATATATAATTGTATTTATTAAAGGAATCATTTATTTATCAATAATAATAAAAAAATTGTTTGAAGATAAAAATTTTAAATTACTTACACATTCATAGTAAAACTAATAATTACTTTAAAAATATTGGTAAATAAAAAATATTTATTTTATTAACAATTAATTTATGCAATATAATAAGAAAAAATCGATTATATTATCATTCATTATAAGTGGTTTTATATATTTTACTTTATTTAATACGATTTAAAATGATTCGAGCATTATTGATTTTTTTAAATTTATATGCCACGAGTAGCAATGCATTGGATATAGTAGTTTATCCAATCTTTTATTGTTTTATGGTATCTTAATGTTGCCCTGCAATATAATTAAATTATATTTATCCAATCTATAATGAGGATAATATAAATACGATTTTTCCGAACCATAATATGTTACTAGATAGCGTAGATATCGTTACAGAAGGATGAGGGTAAGCAGCAAAACAACCCTCTTATAAAGTTCAGTATATGTCGTACTTTTCATCAGACTGATATGATTTTAAACGTACCTACTCAATCAAGGAACATGAATACATATTATATTTAACTCACTCGGGCAATTTTATGTAACTGGTAAGTTTAATTTTTAATAAATATAAACATTAAAAAAAAAAAATATAGTTTTCCATGTATTATTATAATTTTAAATTAAAATGAAAAATTTACAAAAAATATCATTTACCTATATAAAATTTTGTAGAAACATATTAGTTATCAAATATATAAAATAAATAGTAATTAATAATTATAATAATAATTGTATAATAAAACTAATGTGACATTTTCCAATATTTGTAAAAAAAAAATTTAATGTTTTCAATACCTACCGTAAAACTCACTCAATTGTTCGTATTTCAGGGATTAAACAATTATATACGCTTTGCTAAAAGACTGAAATATTTGCAAATTATAAAATTCAAACGGATGATTTATAATTATCATGTCAGATATGGATATAGTAGAAGTTGATGATGATAATCAATTACTTTGCAATACAAATGAAAATCATAATTTAAGCACTGAACCAGGTAATTTGAAAATATTTACTTTTTTAAACTATCATATTATATTATTAAGTTTTAATATATTTGTTTCAATTCGTATTAACACAATTGTATTAAAACGCAATATTTTCAGTTTATTTGACATAAAATAATTATTTATATTATATTATAATAGTTTTAGTTTCTAGTAATGTGATTTTTGTATATCAATCTTAGACGAATTTAAATTACATACCTAATATTAATATGACTATAATATGAGCATGTTAAGAATTATTACAAAAGTCAACGTAGCTGGTATCTATAATAATATTCAATTATTGTCGTGTCACATAGACTTTGTATGAATTGAGTAAAAATAACGATTTTATCTCATATTTTAAACATTAAGTAGTTATCGTAGCGCCAGGTTAGCGTGTTATAGTCGAATTTACGCTAGTCGTAATAACTAACCTTCTGTGCCTGGCACAATAATAGATATTATACGTTTTGGGTATCCGCCAGCATAGTGTTGAACGATAAAAACTGATCGCACCTTTAGGTACAAGTGACAAATTTAATTTAAAACTTTTTAAACGTTAGATCCGTTGATTTTGATATGTATATAGGTGCGTTTCAGTGTTAAATTGATAAACATTAAACAACAGTAAAACACCTACAATTAAAATTTAATGTGAAACTTCTTGTTACAATACAAACTTTCCGTGTATACGAGTATTCGAGAAATTATAATATCGGCAACGTAACTAGCAATAATATAAAATAATATATATATATATATGTATATAATTAGTTTTAAAGTACACTGTAGTTTTCAAGTCGTATTTTTATGTCATTTTTTTTTTCAATACGAGAGTAGAAAAAAAAAATTCAAATAAAATTGCCGCAAAATTTTGTAGAGCCATAAAAAATATACCATAATATTTATGAATATAGTTATACGAATACTATACGTTACGAATGCGACGATTAAATAAAAGTATTCTTAAATTTTTAGAAACAAAAAACGGTGGAAAGTCGGAGAGTACGCGTCGAATGGTGGACATAACTCGAGACAAACCAATTAAAGTTTCCATCAGGGTAGCCGTGCCCGTAAGAGACCATCCGAAGGTAGGTATATTATATGCTCTAGGGATACATCATTTACAATTAAACGAAGGAAATACTCAATTATATTATACATGATTTATATTTTAATTAATATAGTTTTGACCACGAACGACGAATAGTATATATTATAATATAATGATGTGAAATGTGATGTGTTATTGATGACTTAAATAATATATAATACACCTATTGTATGACGATATAGATATTTAAAATCTAATTATTGGATAAATATTTAATGGAAAAAAAATATACACTAATATTTCAGTACACTATATTTAATAATAATTCGGATGTTCCTTTAGTAGGTACACTTGAATACACACGATGACACATGACTATGTCTAACGTCGCATATATCACCGACAAAAATATATATAACGCGTAAACAAAATTGTTATTCGGGATAATCGTGTGCGTCCCTGTGTATAAAATATAAACTAACTGTGCAGCTCATTATAATGTCTATGCTCATTATATGTCGGTCTTTTGAGGCGGAAATTTATGCTGACAAGTGCAATATTATATACTTATACTCTCTTACAAAAACGATTTATCTAATTTATTTATTTTTTATAATCGGTCCATATCGTATTAATCGTCTTTCATAATTGAACACGCGAATGTTTTATGCGCATATTATGAACATAAATCGCAATAGTATAATTACCTACTTATATACGAGTACAAACAAAATATTGTACTTATACATATTCGTAATGTAATATGTATAAGTCTAATGCATTTTTTTAAATGAATTTATGAGTATTAATTTAATAATTATTATTTAGTTATTAGAGAATAATATCACACTATTTTTGCAAAACAAAATTAAAAAGTTTAAAACTAATGATGTTAATCATTATTATTTAAGTTTATTAATTTTTATAAATGTCTTATTTATACACATATAATATTTATATTATAGAAAATAATTCAGGAACAATAGTATATTAAAAAAAAAAAACGACTATTATAGGTACCAAACTCCAATAAGAAATATAATAATAGATATAAGATATATAAAATAAAATAAATAACGACCAGATAAAAATTTTAATTTATCAATATTCTACATAATATGCATGTAATTATATTTTAATATTTTTAAAATTGGTATGTGCAAATTTTATATTATAAAAATTATGATTTTTAATTAGTTTATGTCATTATAATTATAGGATTTCATCTTAAATTGTTGTCATTTATTACATATTAATTTGCTGTTGTTATATTTATTAGTTATTACCACGCCTATTGTACGTATTTTAAAATATTACACTAATCAATTTGGTATGTTTCCAGTTTAATTTTGTAGGCAAACTATTGGGACCGAAGGGAAACTCTTTGAAGAGATTACAAGAAGATACAATAACGAAAATGGCAATACTCGGACGTGGATCTATGCGTGACCGGAACAAGGTAATTGAATTATTCTACTTAACGTTGTTATGTGTTTATTTTAGTATAACATACAGGATGATCTGAATTTAACTTTTTTTTTTTTAAAAAAAAATAGTAGAAATTACATTCATACGTTTCTTTATATTAACCATAAATAACTTTATTTTTATCAATTTATATTCTATATGCATACACGATACACGACAAAAAAAAAAATTGGTAACCGTCAAATATTATATGTATAAAATATAAATATAATAGGTACAATGTGATGTGCGTGAATATAAGTATTAAACATTATAATAATACTATATAATATTATTATTGTAATAGTATAAATAGGTAGAAGTAGTACATAAAAATGGTAATTCCTGATTTCAGTTTGTTGGAATAGTAAATTGTATATTTTTGGGAGGTTTTAAATTTTTTAATTTTTTACGTACAATATATTTTCAACACTACATAATTATGATTGAATGATGATTCTTCTAAAGTCATTTAGACTTATATTAACTATATATGAATTATGATCCTATAAAAAAAATTATATTTATATTTTAAAACTTACGAGGTAATTTACAAATTAAAATCAAATTAATTGTTATTAAAAATTGAACTTTTAAATGTAATTTTTACCTTGTGTACTTAAGTAATTAATTATTATTTTTTTTTAACAAAAATAAACATGAAAATTATAAGTTTTACTAATTATATCATAATACAAAAAAAAAAAAAAAAAAAAAAATTCTCATAAACGGAAAATATTTACTCAATATGGACGAAAAAATAAAGATAGGTATATTATTAACATTTCAAATTACTGTAATAATATTATTATTACTAATTTTTATTGCTTTAAGTTTTAAATAAAAGACCTTACGTCTGAGATGTGTTTGAAACACTTTCGTTGAACATACTGTAGTAGTTTGTATCTTATACAAACATGGTTATATTAAATTATATACTGTATTGACTACTGATTAACTATTGCACGTACGTAAGGAAGGTTTACCTGTGGGAATAAGGAAGGAAATCACATTTCACATAAACTATTACCTACGTATATACGAGTAGTATGGCGTGTTAACATCATGAGAAAAAAAAACGTTTTTCTGACGTATGTTTTAATTCTCTAGATTTTATAAAAGTCATAAACCTAAATGTCTTTAGCCTTAGGTGGAATTGAAAAAAAACTCGTAAGTGCATATTTTCCGGTAGGTATAGAATATTTAATTTAAAATCGAACGATATTTTTACAAGGTACGGGTATTTCGCGGTTAAACGATACACACGGTTGATTCCTAATGCATATCGGTTGGCGAATCCGATTTTCACGTTTGAATTATTTACACGTACTTATTCACATATAACATATAATGCACTAAGCACAGAAATATAGAATGTATCATATAGTATACTCGTATTTTTATAACCGTTTCTATTTCGTAAATTTCCATTCCTTTTTTTTATCCAATTTGTAAACCATTTTGATTATTAACCTAACCTTATAAAAATGACTTGTAAAATATTATACTATATATGAATCAGCATGTTTTCATTTAAGCACAAAAATATTTATATAAATTCCTTAAATATATATATATATATATTATATATATTTTAAAACCTTTATGATTTAAATTTAAAATGTTTACGCGGATCGATGAAAAAAAAAGAATGTAGGATCATATTGGTAAATATAGTAAGACGTAGTACGAATATCTAATAACTTTATAAAATAGAAACGGATTTTATAGACTTATTGTAAAAACTAAAAAGATTATTGTTGCATAAATTACATTGTGCAGTACCTATCTATAATTTATGTATAAAATAGTATATCTACAATCTCCATTCTACAGTAAAATATTATTATACAGTATAAATAAAAGGGCATATTATATACAATATTTATTATGAATTCCATTTTCCTATAATGTTTCTTTTTTAAAATGAATAATATTGAAATAATCTTCATCGTTCAGTATACTTTATTTGTAAATTGTAGCATATTGCTTCGTATAGTTTGTATACACTGTGCGTATTATTTTTACATGATATATATGGATATTTTAATAAAAACTCATATCAACGAATTATGTGCTTTCACGGACTTTAACTTTATTTATTCAGAATATTGTAATAAGTATATATACACTTCTGTTGTCGACAAATAACAATAAGACACTATTAATATTCTTCCTCTTGTATTTTTCTATTCGTTACGTGTCTTTTTATATGTTCTATTATGTAGTATTATATATTTATTATTTAGTCTTAAATCTAATGTTTTTTAATCATTTGCAATTTATATATTTTTTTTTATTATAATATAGCGTCACTATAGTCAAGAATATCTATTATCTATTTTTTTCTTTTTATTAAATATCTATTATGTATAAATGTATGTCATTAATTATATGATTCTCATGAGTAATTAAACATTTTAAGTAAAAATTAACTATTTATTTTCGTACAATATATTAATCATTAATCAATAATCGTATAGGTAAGGTATAATTACATAATATACTCGGGTATAATATTTAATGGCATAATTGTTATGAAAATATAATAAACGAAATAATAATGTTGTATAAACATAATATAGGTACCTATACGTATATTATATTAGTTATATATAGTATATACACGCATAGGTAGTAAGTACATTAACATTAAAACCATCTTATCTTAAATATTTAAGTTCAATAAGATATTTTATATTGCAGAGTACCTATCTTAGATTATAAATGTAAAATAATTACCATATCATAACCATAATAAATTCTAATGTATTAAAGTCACAAACATAACCGCTTCATACTTACTTAGCTAAATACATAATAAAAAAAGACGGGCTAATACTGCTGTGAGTGGAATACAATGATATAAATGTAGAATGTGATGATGATTCAATGCTGTATTTTGAAAGAAATTTGAATGCAATGATATCACATTAGAAAAAAAAACGATTAGTTAGCGAAGTTCAGTCAGAATGACTATAGTCAAATGTGAATGCTCAGTAAAATTTTCAAGTTTCTAAGTTCAATAATTCTTAAGTTATTAATTTATCATAAAATATATAATAATAAATTCGTCTGCTACTTCTGACTTTTTCATCAGATATTCGTCGTTATTGTACTACACGTCATCACGTATGACAAGTGTCCATAAATCCCTAAATGCCTATAATTGACAGAACTTCATTCGAAATATTTTTTTCGAATGCGATATCATTGTATTCAAATAAAATACAGCACTATATCTACCTACTCTGCACCCGTATCTCACTCACAATACAGTATTAACTTGTTTTTTTCCAATTTTAAACTATAAACGGCTATATATATAATATATATTTAATATATTATATATATATACAAAATTGCAATATACATAATATTTTGGAAATAAATTAAGAAATATGAAGTTAAGCTTAAAAAAAATGTCAAATCTTAAAACCTGAAATTGCCAATAATTTTATTAAACATTATTGCAGATAAAATATTAAGAAATAGTAGGTGTATTTCAATTTTCTAAAAATTTCAAATTTAAACAGCTATAAAAAAAATTGAGACTTGAAATTTTTAAAATATTTTAGAACTAAGTTAAGTAATAAGTATTTGAGCTCCTATAAAATATTCAGACACTGAATCTCAAAATTGCCGTTTTTGTCAAACATAGAGCTAAAAATTCTAGGAAATTTTCAATGTTCTATAATTTTATATTTTCATGAAAAATTGACGTAACAATTCTAAAATTTATCACGTATTCAAGTAGGTACCTATATATAAATATCCAATAAAATTTTCAAGTTTTTAAGTTCAATATTGACATCAATTTCGTTAGAATTTCAGTTTCCGTGAAAAATGCCGTATTTTTATTAATTATTGGTAATTTTTTTCTCATTTTGAGAAATTCAAAAAATAACTTATAAATATAGTACTAATTACATCCAATTTCCTACTATCTAATATGGTATTCGTATTTGTGAAAATTATTTTTGAGAAAAAGTGTTTACAGAGTATAAGCATAAAAAACCATCATTATAAAACCAATATAGGTACATTCATCATCATTTCGCTCAGAATCTAATATTGAATGACAATAAAACATCTATTTTTAATATGAATAAAGTTTAACAGCTATAGTGTATAATACAACTAAAGGCTTAAGTGTAAAAGTTATAGTTAGTAATAAGTTTAAATATTGTGAACAATTTAACTATGATAAAGTAACAAGATGAGATTCAAATAAAAGTTTGTCGTGTTCGGAAACAGGAGATTTTCAGTACAAGAATTAAAATTAACTATAGGGTTTAATCGTACTTTTAACCTACACGTGGTTTATATATACATATATATAATATGTTAAAAGTTAGAATTTTCAACTATGTGTTTCTACAGAATAATATTATCGTGATTATCTTTTCAAGAAATTTATTTTATATTAAAAACTTGTATAATCTCTGTATATTCATATTAAATCTTAATGGTACAATATGTATACAATATATTATATATTATATTTACCATACCTATTTATTTTATAAATTATGTTATTTATTAGTTAATGGTTATTTTTAATGAGGTACGCGCCACGCGGAGCATATAAAATTTAATATTAGATTATTCATTTTCGTAATTTTCTATCGATGAAAAACAGCCCTTAATTGATCTTGATTCGGGTATCGTTTAAATATGCGTGTCATTACTCTAATTGATATTATAATTAATCATAAAAAACAATAATTTAAAGTGTAAATTATTTTATATAATGTAGGTGTATATTTACAACCATGAAGATAAAAATTCTAATTCCAATATTAATTTCAATATGTTTTAAATATTAAAACAATCAATTTTATTTTTTAAGCAATATAAGTAATTTATTAATTTAGAAAAGTATGATTGGTCTATTTTATCCTACAACACCATGCCATTATTATTATTAATATTCAATGAATTTATATGACATAGGTACGAGAATTATGCTAAATTATATTTCTCTGCATTTGGGTAACATACTAACATTTATAATAATATATAGTTTGTGTTATAAAGGAATGTAATTTAAAATCATAATTACATATGTGTATTACACTGTACACTAATGTATAATTATTATCGTTTTATTTTATGTATAAAGATGTAACAATTTTATGTAGGAAGAAAAATTAAGAAATTCAGGAGATCCAAAATTTTCGCACCTTAAAGATGATCTCCATGTTGAAATAACAGCATTTGCTCCTCCAGCAGAAGCACATGCTCGTATTGCATTCGCTTTAACAGAAGTCCGACGATTTTTAGTACCAGTAAGTTCTTCCATCATGTATTTTTAATTAATTAATTTTTTTTTTAGAAAATTGTTTTTATTTCAACTTAAATTTAAATAAATTATTATTAATACAATTATTAATCTATTCTATTGCTAAATTAAAAAAATTAAAAATAGTAAATAAAAATCTCTTAATTAAGTTGCTTAAATTTTAAATATACCAACACGTGATATAGTGAAATAATTTTGAGCATAATATTTAGTATTAAATCTTATGAAATAATTATTAATATTTCAAATAGGTGATGTACTAATGTACAATAGTTTACTTGTCAAAATTTCCATAAAATTAATTTTGATCTTACATAATTAATAATTATTTCTTTATAGATTTTTCTACTTTCGTATGTCTAATTAAGTAGTTCAGTATTATACACGGTTTTAAGAAAAACTATGTAAATTAACTCAACGGTGTATATATTAAATCATTAGGCGATCAAAATTAATTTCTTAGATTTAAATATGAACATTAATACATCATATTATGAAGTGTATGAGATTTTGCACGCATAATTATACATAGGCTTTATAAATTAAAAGTATTATACGAATATATATATATATCTTGTAGACGTATAGCATTGACGTAATCATTTAAGTGTATTTAAAGTTGTATAAATATAAATAATTCATTTATATTTAATATAAAATATTTATTTAACATTAAAAATAACATTTATTTTAATGGTTAAAAAAATGTGGTATGAATTATAAAGCAACAGAAAGTTCAGACATATTTCTCCCCTTAATGTGTCATTGAGTGAAACATAAAATTACAAGATTATTTTCCAGTCGAATCGTTCAAGATATTTTACCCTTTTCATAAAAGAGAGAGAAATAAAAATGAATACTAAGGGACTGTTTTTTTTTTTTTTTGTATATACATAAGTATTATCATATTTTTTTTTACATTCATGTTTGTTCACAACATCATTTTATTTTTTAATTACATTTGTCCTACTATATATTAACTAAACTGTAGTAGTTATTCTTCGTCAGTTCATTTAAACTGCTAACAGCGCTAATGAGCATAATATTTAACCGACTCAAAGTGTAGGTACAACCTACAATTTATTATTTTCTCGAAAAACGTATAAATTTTAAATATGTATCAATATTATATACTATCGCAGTATAACAGTATATTACCGAATGGTGTAAATTTAATTTAAAATATAAATATTGTTAAATAACAAATCTAAATTTACATTTATAATAATAATATTATTATGTCTATACATACCATGTAAACATTGAAATGTGCATTTATAGATATATAGTTAACGGATATTTATTGGTTTTTATTCGGATTTATAACTAAACTGTATATATTAATTTTATTACAGGATTATAATGATGAAATACGACAGGAACAAATGTGGGAAATGCAAATATTACAGAAAGGATCTCAGGGGGACGCGACGGATTCGGAAACTGGTGAAAGCGGATCTTCGTCTCACTCCGTAGACGATAATCGACAAAATTACGGCGCCGTTCATTCAACCGAAGAATGTTCGCCAATACACACCAAACACAGCAATATCAATAACACCAATCAAACGATAATTAACGTTTCAGGTAGGTACCACGCAGCTAGTTTATATCGCATTTCGCATATTACGCTCGTACCTATATTATAATATTGGAAAACAGGAAGTTTACTATATTTACTATATAATACATACATTAATACTTAATTGAAAATACAATATATACATAATATATAACGTGTATGTATGCAGTACCGCTATCATCTGTACCTCATACGATATATTATGGTACCATAAAAGGGGATGCAATTTTAGTAAAAACACTGTGGTCCGTGGATGTTGAAGCCTCGATTCAAAAATTAATTTACCTTAATGCGTATAAAAATAATAAAAAACAACTTTTTCGTACATAAAATAAATAACGAATAGTATTATATATAAGTTTAGTTTAATAAAATGTCTACGGACTTAGTCAACTAATTATGAAATAAAGTAAATTCGTCGTAAAATAATATAGTAATATTTGATATATTTTCAATAAGATATACCATATAATTTTCTAATAAAATGTCTAATATGATTATATCGTGTATGGCTTGTATATTATATACATGTTACCTTATATGCTATTATATATTTGCAGATATACGATATACCTATTCTATGTACTATTATATATAGTTATTTAATGTATTCTACTCGTATATAACCAATACCATATTGTCTATGAACAGTAAAACATATTTTCCTGAAAGAAGTTATACTACAACAATGTTCCCTTTTCAAACATCTCCCCTCATCGTTACTCATCATCAGTCATCCTCATCACATATTATATTACATATTACTATAGATTTTCTATAATATATACGATATAGGTACAAATACAAACTACTATGTAGTAACGACTTTAGACATTAGACTATATTTTGAATAGTTTGTCTACGGAAAATCAATTGACTAATGACGAAAGTTAACTGCTTAAACATTTCTTATACCACCTATATATGGTGTAATATGACATTTATACAGCTTGTCTACTGTTTATTCGTATTTAGAGAGATTTCGAGACACTGTTTGCTTTTCTTAATAAATGTACTTTGAAAATTAAACAAAAAGAGCCTTTCAATGAGCTATCGTAAGTCTTTGAGCAGCTCTATATTATATTATATGTTACTAATTAGTAATTACTAAAGTCTAAAGGTATACTTATGAACTATAGTTAATAAATTCTAATGAAATTCGCAAAGTTTAAAATATGTCTCATTCCATATGTAGGCACCTATATTAAATATTTATTGTAAAGTGAAGTACTCATTATAAATTAATTTTTGAGTAAAAGATAACCATAAAAAATTTAAATACATATTTAGAATATATAAATTTATAAAATCAAAATATATCAATATTAAAATAATATAAAAATAAACAAATAATTCTTTACTATAATTGTTAATTACATTATTTTATTGAATTAATACTATGGTTTATATATATATACGTATATATATATTATAGAAAAATATGGGACTCCAAATAATTCAAACGTATTGACGGAAACTCCTGGAAGAAAACGTCCACTATTGTCTGGAGAATGTGCTAATAAAGTATCAATGAATCCATCAAAAAGAACAGTGATGGCAATATTAGCAAGAGCTAGAACAGCTCAAGTGCATGTCAAAGACATGGTTGCATTTTCACCACATTTTAACGGGTAAGTTTTTGTCTTAAAATAGGTAGATATATGCTCGTACGTTATCCTCGCCCTTCTCGTAGGAAATAAAAAAAAAAATTATTTTACAGCAATAAAGTTATTCATATGTATATAATATCCATTAAAAGGGTTTGAATAACAGGGTTGAAATAACGTTATTACTTATTATAGCCTATAGGGTTGAAACAACCCCACAAACAGTTTTAACAGGAATTTTCATAATTTTAAATATTCCGTTATTTAGTATGCAATTTGTATGAATTTATATTATGATTATTCCCTCAAAATATAAACGATTTCAATTTGACTACAAATTCGATTTTTAAAATTACGCTAGCACCACCCCAATGCGAATTTGTTTTATATTTAAGAATCTTAAATATTTTTATATTACTTATTAGTATCTATAATATTTGTATAACTATCTCCGAAATATCTCCGATATGATGCGTATATAAATTAGGTATATAAATATTAAATTTCTACAAATGAATTTTTCAAAATTTTAAATGGTTGGAAAGAATAACGTACGTTAGAAATGTTCAATATTAGAATACATATATATATATAGGCGATCGTATATATACTTATGTAATATTGATTATAATTACATACCTAACTACAATACCTTCAATTACGCATATTATAATTAATATAAGTAGTTTGACATGATTTTTTAAAATTAAATTACTAATTTAAAAAGGAAAAATCAGAAAAAATATTCTTTTTTTTTTACCTAAAATTATAATAATATAATACCAATAACCAATATATGAATATAGTATATTATATATTATGTAAAATAAGATATGTATATAAATATATTATTTTAATTTCTTTTTTAGATTATTTTGAAACATTTATAAGATTTTATTATTTTTATCATGTTTGTAATTCTTTTAAGATCCATATTTTAAATCTATACCTATCTTCTTTGTGTATTAATTTATAATAAACAATCTATAAACTAAAAAAATTCTTAGGTAGAATTTTAAAATATGTTTCCTAAAAATTAACAAAATTAACAGAGATATTTATATTATATTATAATTACTTATTAAATATAAGGCGTAGTGATTTTATGGATTTTAGTTAGGTATAGCTTATAGATTTTAGTGTTGGATTTCTATACATTGAATAAATATAATTTATATGGATACATGAAAATATACCTATTTCGTTAAGTCTAGATTTTTTTTTTTTTTATTACAGACTCGTTCAAACAGATGTATCTGGATACAGAGAAAAACCTTTCATCCCCACAAACAATTTACTTTTGAACTAAACCTAATCTTTTTTATTTAATTAAACCAAATAAATGATTTATATTAAATTTCTCTTACAAAGTATTAGAGTATTAATGAAGATATTTGATTTTCTATATAATATACGATATTCGTAATTCGTATATAATATATTATACCTAATACCTATAATAACATAGTTATGGATAACCTAACCCAATCTATATATATCATATAAGGAATTTAATATAAAATTATTTTTTATTTTAGTTTATACTCGTATAATATATAAATAAAATTTGATAATATTATTTATTAATTAAGTATTCAAAATATCATTATCATAATTAGAAAATAATTGCTCAAAAAAATATTATAAAACTATACACATCAATTTATACATCATAATATATTCTTAATTCTACACTATAATAACAAAATAATATTAAAATTGTAATCCACATCCTCATTCCCATTTCATTTGACATTTTGTATGACACTCGACAATTTGTAATTACCTATAAGCTATAAACTATACGCGTTTATTTAATAATATATATTTCTAAATATTAATTATTCGATAAATTACTATGTATTTTAATAAATCAAGATTTAATTAAATCATTATAAATCATAAAGTTTAAACGTAATAATAATAATAACAATGTAGAGTTTTACTTTTATCAATTATCATACATAACGATATGGTTTTTTACATTATTTAAAATATAAAGTATTGATTAAGTCTATAATGTTTACACTCATATTATTATTACGAGTTATAAGAGTTTTATTATATTATTATAAATATTAACTGTATTTATTGTAATTATATTGATAATTTAATTAAACAATAGTTTAAAATGGTTGGTAGTTATATCTATAATTATTTATTATATATTTTCTGTTTTAGCATATAAACTTTATTTTTAATATAGGTAGGTACGAGTATTTGAAAGCATTTCTTATTGTTATAATTAAATTTGATTAATTTTACTATATACGTGAATTTAAAAAAAAATCCTTCAAACAAATATTAATGTACATTTTAATTTTATACTAATTAATTTGTATCAATCATTGTAAATTGTAGTCATTAATATATATAAAAGAAAATGTACAGGGTTCTGCGAATCCTATTTTAAAGTAGTAGGAATTACATCATTATTTATTACACGACTTCTGTTTATTTCTTAATATACTCGTATACATTATAGGTATTATTAGCAGGTGTATTGTTGTAAGTGATGATAAATTCAACTATAGTGTTGATTTGAATTCATTATTTATTATTTAATTATTATATTATAATTATATAACTTTAAACTTAATATTAATTTATTCATATACGAGTAATATAAATTAACATAATAATATATTAATATTTAAACAATGAAAATTCAATTTAAATATATTATTTAATTTAATATATGGATATTAATTATTTATATATATAAATAACTAGACTTATTCAATAATAATTATGAGTAGGTATATAGACTTATTGCAGATTTATCTTTGTAGGTTTTTAAGAATCTCCAATAGTATGAATTCAAAGAAAATCCTTATAAATAACATTTTTTTTTTTTTTTTTAATTTCCTTTACAACACAATTTATAAAATATGTACCTAATTTAAAATGAATTTACTTCTCGTGGCTGATAATAATCAATAATATAATAATATATTAATATCTATCACAGACTTAAAGTAAAAATAGTGAGTGTAGTTGTAAATTTAAGTAATACAACTATAATAATATATTCTACCTACAGTTTGGTAGGTTTAGTTTATACTATTTTATGTATTTATATTTTTCATAAGATCGATAAGGTATAAATAATTTAAATTTTTTATAAATCGTATTACACTTTTGGATTAAAGTTCTTTAGTTCTTTTATTATTATTAACTCGTTAGTATTTTACACGTATAAAAAGTACCCAAGTACAATGTATACGTGAGGTTTGGTATTTTTTAAAAGGCGATAAAATACGAGTCATGTACAAACGTATATAAATAAGATCCCTCAGGAATAAGGAATGGATGTTAGAATTTTTATGAGAGAGTTATCTGATTAAACTATCCCGTTGGGGACTTGCGATGTGCTTATTTATTAAATGATCGCTCAACCACTAACTATAAATCATTCAATATTAATACCAATTAAATAAATTTAAGGATATCGAGGTATTGAAGCGAAAATATAAAATTAAATGGTGTGATGGAATATTATAATATGATATATGACTATAATACTGACCATAGACAACTGCGAGACTAATAAATAGCTAATCAACGTGTATTTATTTTTAATGTTTATTTAGTCATTAAGTTAATATTATAATAATAAACTGCAGATTTAGACAAGGGTGCTTGATTACTCTACTTTGTCATGCATTGAACGTTTATTTATTCATAAAAGCCCTTATAATGTTATAATGAGCGCCAAAGAACATCAAATTCAAATGTTATTTTATAAACTATATTATGGTTTGAAACTAACGTTATTATTTTCTTAATAATATATACTTTACCACTCTAAATTAAATTATCAATATCATCGGATTGTATGATACTTAAAAATTAATTTGTTAATTAGTGATTTAAACTAAACGCTGATTAATTCATATATTTTGTAAGCACTATTAATATTGTTACAGTAACTCTATTGTCTATACGTCTGTGCGTTTATATCTACAGTATTATTAAAACAAACAATATGAAATAATTAATGCTAATAAAATACAAGTATAGGAGGTATATACTATATCTGTACACTTAAATAGTCAATTATATATATATAAAACAGTAAGTTGATAAACTGTGCTATCACCGCACAGCTCAAACCATTGGACGGATTAGGCTGAAATTTGGCATACAGATAGCTATTATGGCGAAGGCATCCGCTAAGAAAGGATTTTTCAAAATTCAACCCCTAAGGGGGTTAAAGGGGGTAAAAGGGGTAAACATTTAAAACATTATTTTTGGTCCGATTGTTTTAAAATTAATTATACATACTCAGTATAACATATAAATAATGTCTATAAACTTTTTTTTTTAAAATTCGACCCCTAAAGGGATTAAAAGGGTTGAAAAGTGTAAAAATCTGTATGTATAAAACAGCTCAAACCATTGGACGGATTGGGCTGAAATTTGGCATACAAATAGCTATTATGGCGTAACGCGTAAGCATCCGCTAAGAAAGGATTTTTCAAAATTCAACCCCTTTTATTAGTAAAAATAGAAAATACCGCCAAGTCGGAACCTTATAGGTAGTATTAGAACTCAACCGAAATGTGCGCAGTACACGGGTCACTCTCGCGAATTGGTACCTAGTAATTATTTTGATACTGTGAAAAACAGTTTTCTCAGTTTTCTTTTATAATGATCTAATAAATAATAATAACATATAGGTACTATGAATTATAATAATACGTAAAACGATTCAAAAACATACTATAAGACATAAATAATATGAATATATATGCTATATTTTATTGTATAAACAAAGAAGTTTTGTAGATAAAATTTTGAAAAACTAGCCAAGTTACATACATCTTTATACTTAAACCCGACAACGACGGGTAATTCATGGCAGCTAGTATATAATTATGTAATATTAACAATTTATACCTATATATTTTTTTTAAATTTAAGTTAATGAGTTCTTCTACCAGAAAATATATTATTTATAATATACATATATAAGTACATATAGATAACAAAATTTACAAGTTGAGACCGAATGGTATACTTTAATACCTACCTATTATACCTAGTCAGTAGTCACCTATAGGTACTTATACTGTTCTATGGAATACGGTTTTTATACCTACCTACTTATACGAATATTTACAATAAGAAATTATTTAGAAACTATTCAAAACATATTCGTGAAACGGATAACTTATACATATATACGGCGATATAGACTTGTGAAAACGCGATATTACGTATATTTTTATACGTACGTACAATGCACGTCATATTATTATACAACAAGCAGATATGTGTATAATAGGTAGGTAAACAATATAATATATTCAATACATTCATAAATATATGTATTGTGTATAAACGTTTTTTTTTTTTTTTTTAGAATAACTGAACCTTATATACTTTATACGTATTCTCTTGTGTTCGGTACACTTTTGTATTGATATTTAAATTAAATATACAAAAAAATATATGAATAATATACGTAGAAATGTCGTATATATATTATAAATTATAATTAACTAATATTATTATATAGGTCATAGGTGTAAGTATAATAATTGTATAAAGCATTTCAAAA
>JAIUCT010000014.1:5324683-5353275 GCA_021307375.1 Tetraneura akinire
TATAGGTCATAGGTGTAAGTATAATAATTGTATAAAGCATTTCAAAACGAATCTCGGCAATTTAATATAGTCACGGGTATAAAATCTGACAGGTATAGGTATATATTTTTATAAACTTAACGTGTAAAATTAAATTAAAAATGTAATGTGTTATGTACTTGTATAATGTATTTTAATATTTACTCACATTTAACGTAATTAATTATGTTTTATGTATATATTATATATATATATATATGTTTAAATAATCGAAAAAATGAAAATATATATAACGATATTGTATGGAACTATGGACACGTTATTCACGGCTCATACAAAACACGAATCGAATGAATTTCTATATATTATTATACGCGTACTTGTATAATAGCTTTAGCTTACCCAAATACGAAGTACTACACTATAAAAATATTATACCTAATGTACCGACGTATTATTGCGAAATACGAGAGTATAGAAAAATCATTAAAATTCCACGTTAATACGTTATATAAGTTTGTGTATCTGTACATATTTTACGAATAATGATTAATGGCTGACTGCTTTTTATATAAATTATATATTATTTTAAATATCGGATTTGTTTTGTTTTTTTATTCGCTTAATTCGAAACGTGCCTTACTCGATTATTTTATTTATATTTTAATTTTGAAGCACTATCGATTCTCATAATTAGAGTCCGGATTTATATGTTTTAGCATATCATTACTGAGTATATGCAGTCTTATGGGGGTAAGAAATGTGGACGATTCATTGAACATAGAGTTCACAGAAAAAAGTTTTTTTTGCATATTTGAGAATATTTCATCGATTAGGGAATATTTAGCATATTTAGCATATTTTGGCATATTTTGTAAATTTTGTAAAAAAACATACAAATTTATCTTAATTTTAAAATTATTATAATTAATTTTTATATAAAGGTATCTGAAAAAAAGTCCTGTATAATAGCAATGCTCTGGTAAATCGCTAGTATTTAGTTTACACCATAAAAGCATGCAAACATACATTGACGTCGGCGACTGTAACTACTAACGATTGCAACGATGCTAACTAGATACTAACTTTAACTCTAAATATACCAAAGACAACATTGTTTTAATATTATATATTGTTATTTTATATTTATACTGTTAATTTATGTTTTAATATATTATATTGATATTTTATCAAAATTTCAATTTAAGCTACAATGATGGTATAATCTCTTGATGATCAACATTATTTTTGCTAACTTTTCTAATTTTTAAGAGAATATTGGAGAATATTTTAGAATATTGGAGAATATTTTGTAGGTTTTTTAGAGAATATTAGCATCATATTTTGGGTGTTTCAAGAGAATATTTATCCGGACTATACTCATAATAATATATACCTATAATAATTATTATTATTGCTGATAGTACATTGTACATTTTTAACTTTATATAATATACTGAGATTGTCAAAATATAAGTAATTATAGTTAATCAATAAACATACCTAATCCAATATGACAATACCTATTTAGGTATAGTAGTCAACAGGTGATGTACATAAATATATAATGCATTTAGTTAGGTATATACAATATATAGGACTATATATACATGATATTACATTTATTGAGTTGGTACCTACCTATTCGCAATTCGCATTAACCTCATACATATAATAATTAAAAAATATATTTTTTTTATTTTTTTTTTTTTTATGTAATTCGACATATTTAGGTAAGCATTGAAATGTTTAGTATAATTTTAGTGTTTTCACTGATTTAGTAGGTATAAAAGAATAACATACCTGTATATTAATTGTTTTAAAGACCAATAACATCTTGTATCTTATTTTAAAACATATTATATTATATTATATGTACGGTATTTAACACTTTTATAATATTTGATATTTGTATATTATATACCTAATATATATTGTCGATTATCGTGGGTAGGTATAGTATAATAATGTGCATTAATGAAAATTCGAAAGCTTACCTATTATATTATACTCGCCACTCGGTTCGGGTGGATACATTTTGTAAATGTAATTTTCCAACTTGATAAATAATAGTAAAAAAATTCCTTGAACTTTTATTTAAATCAAATTTTAATATTTTAGATTGATTTTGAGCAAAACGAAGAATGTACCTATTAGTTTTATACTTATACGTTTTATTCTTTATGTCTGAAAGCACGTCCAGGGAAAGTAAAAGTGATATGGATTATGAATTGGATCATAATTTTGATAAAGAATTGCATTTATAGTTGGTATTTTATTTTGGTTATTTTCTGTATTTCTCAGTAGTAGGTACCTACTTACTTTTCTCATAGGATAGAAAACAACACACAAAAAAAAAAAAGCTATAAAATTCGAAGAAACTAATTATGACGAACTAGATTTTAATTATTTATCATAACTTCAGGATTATAAGTCTTAGAGATTTAAAATTTTTATTAAATATTTACTTAATATAATTATTATGTCGAATTTTGACGCCCGAGGAAAATATTTCAATTACGCCTTATGATAATAAACATCTCGTATAGTTAATGTTTTAGATTTTGACTTTTTGAGCGAAGTGAAAAATGTATTGGTTTTACAATGATGTGTCTTTCTTTTATATATATGTCTGAAAACACTTTTACTACCCGAAATAATGCTTCGATTTTCACGAATAGCGAGTTTCAGGTGTAAAAGTGGATGTAGATGGTAGGTAGGTACTTTATTTAGGTCATTTTTTGAATTTCCCAAAATTGACTCTAAGCGGTAGAAAAAACGACGAAAAAATGGCATTTTTCACGAAAACTGAAAATTCGATGAATTTGATTTCAATATTTGACGATAACTTGGGCAATTTTGAAGTAAAGACTTGAAAATTTTATTGGGTGTTCACATAGGAACTATATGTGATAAAATTTTGAAACCGTTACGTTAATTTTTCTACAAAATATAGGACTATATATTTTATAAAATTCTTGTTTTTATGTATATATAATTGGCAGGTTTGGGTTTTAACTTTTGAAGGTCTAAAAATTTTACTGAATTATACTCACATATTACCTACTTAACATATCAAAATATTAGGAAAGTCTCAAGTCTTTTTTTTATAGGTGTTTAAAGTATTAAAGTTAAAATTTCAGTAAAATTGATATTTATGTTATATATTTGTTGATTCTTATTATTTCTCCATATTTTACAATGTTATATAAAATTGACAACAAATTTTTAAAGTTTTATTGAAGTTCAAATACATTTTACTTAACTCAGTTTCAATTCCCGGATTCCTAGTATTATAAAATAACAAATAAAGTTCATTGGCTTTTAAAATTACGCCAGGAACAAATCCCTGTCTACATCCCCTTAGTTCCGCCACTGCATATAACCTATGTACCCAGTACCCACATATAAAATTTAAAAAATGTTATGATTTTAAGTATAAATATAAACAGTACATTTTTGAACATTTCTTAAGATTGTAATTTTTTTTCAATGTTTAATAAAAATTGCAATATTGAGTTTTGCGGTCTGAAAATTAGATAGGTAGGTAACTGACAACCGTATATAACTTGGGCTAATTCAGAAATAATTTTTAAATCGACAATCTCATTTATTTTTTAAATAACCATTTTAACTTGAAACCTTTTAGTTAAATCATAAAAATATATTTATTATTCTTGAAGTATATTACGTACAAATTTTGATACATATTTTATAACATACGACTTTCCCACGTGTAAGTAAAATATTTTTAAAATAATAGATAAAAAAATATAGTTTATTTTTTACAAGATTTCTAACTATATGATCTTACTATAATATATGGTTTTAATTTTTTTTAAAGTATAAAAACACATTTTGATACAAATTTTCATCTTTCAATTGGGCTCAAAGTATGGAAAAGTACTACAAATATTGAAAAACGATCAAATACACAGAAACTATTATTTTACTTGATTTATGATAACAAAAGATATATAATTCATAGATTAAAAATGTTATTGAGTAATCACGTGGATTTTTTCATAAGTCATAAAATTTTGAAATTGTTATTTTGATTTTGAATCTTAATAAAAGTTATATATTATTTAATGTTTAAAAATACTAATATTTATTAGCTACTAGTTGCTACAGTCATTCTTATATTTTTTTTAATTAACTATATAATTATCATATTCAACCAAATTGTTAAAAAATATGTCAATATAATATTATGAACAAACAACTATTATAATAACTGGTAACAAAAATAATATATTGTTAAATTAATATTATTTATCAAATATAAACAATTCAACTTAAAACCATATTTCTGAAAAATAAAACACAATTTAATAAAATTATTTGTTAAAATATAGGAGGTAATTATTACTTTCAAGTTTTATTGTTTCAATAAAAATTACACATTTAAATATTAATTTAATGTACTTTTTAAAATTAATTTAAATACAATTATAAATTATATGAGTCTTATTTGGTATAATTATAATAATTATTTATTTTTTTTTATTGATTTATTGAATGTTGGATTATCATAATAAATTAGGTCACTAAATGCATCTTTGTGAATGGATAAAATAATTAATATTTCTGGATATTCCAATATTGATTTATGCCTTAAACTATATAATATTGAATCTTCAGAATCAATTTCATAATATCTGTAACAATTTTAAAAATTAATATTCAATTATATTACATTACATTATAATTAGTATTTTATAATAAAAATGTATTCTTACTTTCCGTAAGGAGTTTTCATTAAAAATATTACTTCTTTAATTCCAGCTGAAATATAAAACTGAAGTTTGGTATTTACTTCATCATCATGAAATTCTGGTGTGAAATATTTTCTAACTACATCATTTAATTTTTGATACTCATGAACTCTAAAATTACCAACATTAATTAATTATTATGCATACTATATTAGATAGTATTTATTTATGAAAATAATAAATTAATACTTGTTGTCTGAGTACTTGACATCTGTACCATGAAATAACCAATCAATACGCCAAAATATTTTGTTAAGTTTATGATTAAAAAAAGAAGTATTGTTTTTGTTTAATGTAGATTTTGGTAATATCTGTAAACGAATATTTCGTTGAAAGGCTTGATAACGCAATTTTCTAAATCCCTAAAACGTACAAATTTTTATATGAATGACATTTAAAATATATCATTTAAGATATAATATATTAGATATATATATATATATATATATAAATATAATATACCTAATACATTTATTTGTTTATTATATTTTACACTTTATATAATAATTAATAAAAAATTATTTTGAAAAAATTAAGTTAAGAATAATCTGTTATTTGATTTATAATATGAAATAACAAATTCATCATCTATTTTATATATTTTTAAACAAAGATGACAAATGGTAATTGCGTGTGGTACACGGATTATACTTACAGGAGTCAAATTGGATATACGTTGAGTTTTCATCTTAAATTCTCCAATAGCTTCAATAAACTCATTCATAAGTCTGTAATCTACATGTGAAAAAGAATAAGAAACATAATGATTAATTAGTAAAAAACATAATAGGTACCAAAATTTTAATACCTTGAGCCATATCACTGTCATCAAATTTGTCTAATTTTTTAAAGCCAGTTTTATACTTTTTACCATCGCAGTTCAATTCTTTTTTGTGGATATTTACACATGATAAACTACATGTTTTCACTTCGCATTTAGGGCAACAGTACTTGGCTGTACCACCATTACATACCTCGCAAAGGCCTAAACTATAATATAAATAAACAATTAATTACAATATTACAAATTTAAGGAATGAATCAAAATATAATATAAGTACTTACCGATTTTTTGATTCCATACTTAAATTTCAAATACAAATAAATTATACCACATATTAATTATCTATTAAATAGTAATTTGGTAAAAACTAATAATTAAATAATGTAATATCACTGATTTGGATAGTAGAATACAGTATATTGTATAATGTATTTCAACTTTTTTAATAGTCAGTAGAGGATAGTAGAAACAATTAACATATAATTCATTAATTTATAATATAGTAATATACTTTTTAAGATTTTAAGTTATTAAGTTTAAGTCGTCAGCATGGTTTTATTTTTTTTTTTTCAAAACGACTTGTTGTTTTTTAAATTGATAATTTGATATTAAATATTATCATGATAAAAACGAATTGATATCACAGATTTCCATATCTGTAATTGATATCAATCTGTCACAGGTTAGGTTAAAATAATTATTATTTAAAAATATTGGCTTCACTGTTTGATAACCGTTTCACTCAATTTTTACAACAAGTGCCGTCTATGGAAGAAAGCCGGTAAATAATCATGAAACAGTTATCAGACAGTGATGCCAGGCTTATGAAACACGAATTTTGTATAATTTTAATGATAAACAAATAAATAAACCTCAAAATGTGAATTTTTAGTTTTTTACCAGTATTTCAGTATTGTACGTTGACGTTCGGCGGTACTCTATTTAATAACTCTTTTTTTTTTTTTTTTTTTTAAATTATTAACTTCAATTTGATATTTTTATTTTTATAGTAAAATGAAACTTGAAATTTAAAAGGTAAGTTTTTTTATTAGAATAATATTCAGATTTCAAAAGGTATAATATATAAATAAAAAAAATTAAATTATATATTGAATAATAAATATAATAATATGAAGCTTTAAGAAAAATTGTAAATATTATTTATTATAATTTAACTAAATGACTGTTTTTATTAAAAATAATTGTTTGAATACTATTTATATTGCAAAATTGTACGTTTATCCATAAGATATTAATTATGAATAAGTATTAGTTAATTTAAAAAATTTCAATTTATTAAACATATTTTTTACTAGTTAATTCGTTATTTAACATATTTGTGGTAAAAGTAATTAAATGTATGTTTGATTTGTTATATTACTCTAGGTTACAAATGAATTCAATAATGAATGTTTCAAGATCCATTGATAATTCCACCATGTCAATGGTCAATCAATCAATATCAACAAAAGAATGCTTAGATTTATCCGGTAAAATGTTGGATAGATTTTTTGTAGCAGATGACTCATTTCCAACACTTGTAGATAAAATGCAAATAACTAAAAGTAGTCAGTGTTAATGTTATAACTATTATTAATACCTTTATTTGTTAATTAAATTTATCTTTTTTTCATTTATAGGCCAAAGTGTTAGTGGTTGTACAGAATATGACTATCCTAAAGAAGGTTTAGGGATGCCTTCAATTGCTCCCCTTAAATCAAAACATAAAATACCATTACCTGGTGCATTGTTAGAACAATGGAATGGTAGTTTTTTTATGTTTATATTTTTAGTTTTCTAATTTCGTATTATATATCAATGGCAGATATAAATGTTATCTAAAAGGGGTAGAAAATTTTTGAAAATTGTAAATTGCTTAAAAGTATTCTAATATAATTATATTGGTAATAGTGTAGTTAAAAATTAATTAAAAAGGAATGGAAGTAAAACATATGAATTGATTAAAAACAATTACAATATTTTTAAAACATGTATATTACATAAATTTGCCACTGATATGTTTACATATACTTTTATAACTTTATAAAATTTAATATATTGTAAAAACTATTTTATGTTGTATAATTATAGATACACAGAATTTCCATCGTAAGTTAGGAATATTTCCTGAGATTAACAGAGTTTGGGTCACAATTGATCAAGAATTTTTTTTGTGGGACTATAGTGAAGGGTAATATTTAATTAATATTATATTAGTGATATGATGAATTTTAATATTTAAATTCAAATTAATTTTAATATAATTTTTCTGAATTAAACATTTTAATAATTAAAATGTTTAATTGATGACAATTAATTAAAATTTAATTAATTGTCGTCGATCCCTAAACAAACGAATAAAATCATTCTACACTATGGCCAAATTGAATAACTTCATGAATAATGTGTATAGATTTTTCTTAAAAACTGTTTTGAGGCCGGCGTAAATAAACGATTTAAAGAGCACATAAAAATAATATTGTTATATTTTATGTTATGTCGCCAACAGATAATAAATGTAGGTATACCTATTAATTATTAATTTATCATTATATGGAATATTGATGAATAATTTAAAAAGTACAGGTTTTATGGAATTGAAAATATGTAGACCATTTAAAATGAAACATATTATGATTAAAGTATATAATTTCAAAAAACAACTGAAGAAATTAAAAATTAAACTTAATGTTATCAGAAATTTCAACTAAATGATAATTAATATCAAAATTATAAAATACTATGAAACAAAAACCACGTGTATAGTATGTTCGACGAGAGACCAGGACTGTGCGGCAGACGGAGACTCATCTATCCCCCACCAGTACAACCTGTAACGGCTGCCGACTGACAACTGATCAGAATTCGAGCCATATATACAGTGTCATGTTTTTTTGTAGCGTTTGTTGTATGTTTATACTGTTTCTAGCGCATTTACTGTTGCATATTGTTATAACGGCCGACGCGAATATTTATTTGAACTCACTACGTATACAAAATAGTTTTAGTCATAGAGAGGGGATATTGGACCGGAGTGCCGGTATTTCTGGGAATCGAATGCGCGAACGGTCTTGGTCTCTCTGCGAATGTACTATAGTATGGAACGACCTTTAAATATAAAAATCATATTTAAATCAAACTAAAAGTTTGGGTTTAGGTTTAATTTTTACAAATTCACAACATAATTTAAATTGTTGATATTCTAATATGATTTATCTTTTTTTTTTATTATTGATAACATAAGAATATTTATTTTAACATATCATAAAAATTAAATTAAAGTGATTCTATTTTTTTTTTTTTTAATCAATTGTTTTAGTGTTAGCAATATTATATAGTATTTTAATTTAAAATTCAGTTATAAAAAAATTATCAGGAGAAGTTTGATTCAAAAATTTGTTGTAATACGTTCGTCATATCACTATATTTTAATATTATGATTATTTTTTACAATTATGTTACTTTTCTAGGGCAGACTTATCTTATTTTGATGGAATGAACTCTACTATTTTTGCAGTAGCCTTGGTACCACCTAAACCAAATGTATTTCAACCTCATATTAAACATTTATTAGTGTTAGCAACTGGAATAACCATTTCAATATTAGGGATAACATTTAATAAAGTCATTGGTGTTGATGGTAATTTTATTGAAAGTTTTTTCCATTAATATATTTTATTAATCTTCCAGTAGGTCATGATATAATTTATAAAAGAAATATTCTGTTTTAATATTTTCCTGGTTCTATAATGCTTATAATATTAATTGAAAATGTTTTTATCTATAATTTATTATTAATTAAATAATAAGAATTGTTATAAGTATATTTTTATTTTCTATCATTGACGACAAATAATTTCAAATTATAAAAATCTTAACCTAAATAAAATATTTTGATTTTATAGTGTTTAAAATAAATACTTATAAAATATTAATTTCTTATTGCAATTGTTATAGAAAAATGTATTATTAATATTTTGTTGTGATATTTACCAATACTATTAATGATTTGTAAAAATTATAATTAGGAATTGGCAGGTCTTGAAAAATAATTGGTTATGGATTTTGCCTAGTTTCAAAAATTACTTTTGTGGTTTTTGATATTGATTTCAGTATCAGTTCATTTTATTAAATATTTAATAAAATAAAAATAATAAATTACTTACATTATGGGATACATTAAGTTTGTATGCCAATGATCATATGACCCATATTGATTCCAAAGAAATTTAAAATTTAAAATTCACAAAAAATAAGAGACTTGTTCACATACAAATACAAATCATTTTACTTATTATTAGTTATTAGTTTATTACTTAATAATTAAACCATGATGGTTTGCCTTCATTGTATGATCGTTGAACTATATACAAGTATAATTGACGGCATATAAAAATACTATTTACGTTATGCCTCAAATCAAGTAATTAAAATCAAAATAAAGAAAAAGAAAGTAATTAATCATAATAGAACTGATAAATATGGCTTCTCAAAGAACAGGAATTGACATATTCCTAATTATAATGCATATTTACAAAAATATACACTTGCTGGAAGGTTAATAATTAAGTATTAAAATATACATATAATTAATTAGGTAAAACAGTAGAACAATTAGAACTCACTACGGATACAATTTATGAAGTGCCTAATGAAGATACAATAATTTCAACAATTGTTGGAACAAATAATGGTCGTATTTTTCTCGCAAGCGAAGATGGTAATCTGTTTGAAATCGATTACTGGGTATTTATTTTCTATATAATAATATATTAGTAATATATAATATAATATTTTCAAATAATAATAAAACTAGTTTATTAATATTAAAAATAACTTATATGCAATATTTATAGAAAGATATAGGATGGTTTTCAATAGGAAATGGGAGACGATGCAAGAAAATCTGTCATTCAGCTGGAACTTTATCATTCATTTTACCATCATTTTTATCTTATGCAATTACAGAACCCTCAGCTATTATAGAAATAATCATTGATAACACACGACACATATTATATACTTTATCTGAAAATAGTTCAATAGAATTATATGATCTTGGACCTGATGGAACATCTACAAGTCGAATTGTTTCTTTGTCACATTCCAATCTTGAATACCAAGTGTCAAAATTACTTAGGTAAATAATATTACTTGCAAAGTAAAAATAAGATTTTGTAAAATTATTTATTGCAGAACTATAGAAGTATCTCATATGACTATATTGAGTAGTATTAAAATTATCGAAGAAACTGAATCATCAAACATCCATTTGATGGCTGTATCTAAATCAGGTTTTAGGTTATATTTTTCAACTGGAACAATAAATTCTAATAATACTAGACCTTACACATTACAACTTGTACACATACGTTTACCACCAGGGTATAACAGAGTCATTGGAGAATCTAAACCGAGTAATGTTCAACATGTGCTGTATAACAGAGGTATAAAAATACTTTCCAATTTTAAGTTATTATAAATAGTATACATAATATATATATTTTTTTTATTTTAAATTTTTCTCAAAACTTTTTAGAATATTTTAGAATTATTAGTGTATTCAAATATAAAGTAATAAAATAATTCAACTTAAAAAAAAAAAAAAAAAAATAGTTTAAAATTAACACTTTAATTTACATTTCATATTTTACATTTATTTTCATGAGTAATGAATATTATAAGAACATTGTTTTTGTTCTAGGTAATTTTTTAAATAATTTTTTGTGCTTTATTAACCAAAAGTTATAAAACAAAAGTTTTCTGATTTTAATACAACATGAGTATTATAAATTGTACAAAAATATTTTTTATATAAGATAGAATATATTATATAAACTTTTATAACTTAAAAATTTAATTATTCTATAATTATAATTTCAGGTACTATAATAATGGCTTGTGACACAGATATAACTAATTATAGACCAATGTTATGGTGCATATCTCCTGATGAATATGCATTTAGCCATAATTTTAGTGAAAAATACTATATTACTGATTTAGATACTTGTCCTTTATCATTGGATAATATAGGACCAAATTTATTGATATACAATGACCCAAATTCATCACAACCACCACTTATTGTTCGTCAACAATTTGAAAATCGTCAAGAATATGTCATTTTAGCTCCTCAAGTAAACATTTTTATATTATATAATTGATTTTTAATTTAAATTTATTATTTATTATTTTATAATTTATTATATGTAGGGATTAGAAATTTTTGAAATGCTTCGACCTTATGATACTCTTTGTGAATTGTTGGCTATTAGCCAAGGTTCAGAAACTGATGCAATAAAAAATTACTTTAAAAATTTTACTGATAATCAAGCATGTGTAGCATGTCTTACAATAATTTGTGATCAATCATTAAAGAACATAAAAGTATGTATTCATTTAAGTTATTTAAAAATTAAGTAATCAAATATATTATGTGTTTTATGTAATTAGATTAAAGAGTATGCAACTCGTACATTTTTTAATCATGGTGGTGAACCTAAATTGGTGACAGAAAATCTACATGACTCACTTAATGGTTCAATGAGAGTACCTCAAAATACTAGTGAGAATCATGCATTTTAATATTTATATTTATTATTATTAGATATACTTAATTTTAATATTTATAGTATTAAATCAATAATGTTTTTAATATATCTATTTAACTTCATATTTTTTCTTCTAAAATTATATTAATTTAATATTAGTATTTTTATCAATTATCATTTTAGGTATTTTTATTATATTAAATTGTGTAATTGTCATTCATTTTTATTGATATATTTTTATCATGTTAAGAAGGTGACCCAGTCTCATAGATGCAAGCAGTTCAATATTACAGACAATGCTTGAATTGAAAAATAAAAAGTAGAAGGACTTTTAAAAAAATTAGCGTCTCCAAAATTATTTATTACATACTATATTATGGGGAATTTAAGAATTCAAAAAGAAAAAATAGAGATACACCATCCTCCAATCAAGTACTGATTACAAGTATAACATGTGTCATAGATAACCCAAATAGTTAGGTATACTAATATATTAATTATATTGTGTGGATGGTATGCAGCGGGGATTTGACCCAAAATGAACGAAAAAATATCTACCACTTGGTCATCTTTCTTAGCATGATTGAAATATAAAAACAAAATAAACTAGATTATAAATTATAATGATTCAGGATTTAATTAATTTAATCATATAACATATATTTAAAAAAAACATTAATCAATATATTTTTATTATATTATTATATATTTATTATATATTTTTTATTATTTCTTTGTATAATTAAAAAAAAAAGAAGATATTTGATATATTTTTTTAATATTATCTATTTTTATTTAACTAAATATAAACAGTTAATTAATACAAACATTGGATACATAAGTTATAAATACATTTATATAATATAGGTATATATTATACGAGCATATGGGTTTAAAAATTAGTAAGTTTAGAAACTACAAATTTATAAGAATCATAGTAAATAAATACAGAATTATACATGATGATTTATGCATTTTCTTAATATGCATTAAATTAAATATTAATGTCAAACTTTATATGAGGGCATAAATTAAAAATGTATCAATATAAATAAAGAGTTTATAATTTTTTAATTATTATTTTATTTAAATTTAAAATAATTTGATTATAGATAAAAAAAAATATTTTCTATTTCACTACTTATTTTTATTTTCAGTTTCAAGGACTGACAATTTTACAACGCCTATGACATCTTTTATAAATAATCAATCAATTATAACAAATTTACCTTTTGAATCTACTAGTGTACAGTATTCAGCTAAACATAATGGATTATATTTGTTAGTTAGTCGTTTGCTAAGACCACTTTGGAATATAAAAGCTGTAAATTTAGAGTCATCTGATGGGAAATCATATGTAATACAATTATATGTTATAAGATATTAAAATATAATTTAAAATGGTTATTTTTTATTTTTAGATTGTCAATACCGTGTCTCCTGATGATTGTTCATTTGTTGCAAATCATTTACAAACTTTGAATACATTCATGAAAAATTATTCAAAAATGTTAGCGAGTTATACTAGAATACCATTAGATACATCTAGACGTACAGTTATACAAGATGCATATCAATCAGAATCTAAATCAATAGAGTGTTTAAAACAATTGGTTGTTCGTAGTGCTGAAGTATTTAATTTATGGAAATTACTCAGTGAACATCAATTTTATATAATAGCAAACAAATTAAGTGAAGTAAGTAAAAATTAGTAAAATATCCCCTTATTTTTTTTATTTTATAAACATTTTATTTTAATTTATTTATAAATATTTTATTTGATTAGTTTTATTAAACTAAATAATTTTTTTGTTTGTTTTATTTAAATCATAGATTCTAATATATTTATTGTTAATTATTTTTAGCAAGAAAAACGTATATTAGAAAATGTTACTTTCAAAGAATTAGTCCTTGTACATCAAGAAATGTGCCAAAGTTTAGTACAAAAATTATTAGATACGTAAGTGTAAAATAAATTATTTTCCTATCATTTTTTAGTTAATTATAGGTTAATTATTCATCTAGTTTAAAATGCAAATCAGTTATATTAAATATTAAAAAAAAAAAAATGTTACACTTATTTTGTTTTACTTCATTAGATATCTGAATGAAAGTTCCTCTGTAGAATCAATTAGTGCAAAGTTACGTCAAGTCTGTCCATCCATATACCACTCTGAAGATGCTGCTTGTGCAAAAGTAAGTATTAAAATATAAAATTTAATTTGTAGGTACTTGATATGCTTGTATAATATAATTACAATATTTATTTATGTTCATTTTAATTCAATTTAGGCTTCTGAGATGATCAAACTGGCACAGTCTACGATTAATGAAGATGAACGTAAACGAATTCTTTACCAATCTCTTATGGTTATTATATTATGCATAAGTTTAGTTTTTTATAATATAATTTATAATGTTAACATATTGTTAAATTTAGGTATTGAAAGAAGTAGCACCAAAGTTAAATTTGACATCAGTTTGTTTACAATATACAAATTGTGCTTATATGGAAGGTGTATATCAAATGTGTAGAGAATGTGCCAAAAAAATTGACCCAAAAAATTTAGCTGGTCATTACTTTATCAATAATTTGGTATTAGATAGAGATGGACCTGGCTACAGTGCTTACATGATTAGGTAATAATAATTAGTAAAACTATTAAGGTTATTTTATAGTATGGACAAGTGGTTTTGGTTAATTGAGCTTTATGTTATAATTAGTCATGAACTCTTTGTAACATATTACTATGTAACCGAGTGGTATGTGGTTAGAAGGAAATGTAAAACTGTATTATTACCTATTAACAACTTATTAAAATATATTATTTTGAGGAAAGATAATTAATTATTAATATTTATTATTTAATGTACGATTTCAGATTGGATATATATAAAGAAATTAGTGCAAGCTTGGATTATTTATACTCGATTATGGTAAAAAATCCATCCGTGATGATACCCACACGACCAAACTTAATACCAGGAATTTTAGAAAATTCAGCACTAACTCCGGAACAATCTTCTAATTTGGTAATTTATTATTATTATAATTTACTAATATAATATTATAAATATTGTTGCTATTATTAATACTAGGTATCAGAATTAATAAAATTATGTATTTCCTCTGACGATGAAATAATTCACACTGTAGTGTATAGATGGATGATTGATAAAAAATTAATAAGAGAAACTATTGAAATGGGACATCACAGTTTAGAAAAGTTTTTATTGGCTCAATCCAAATCTGATGATAGTAATAACTATATCAAAGATGTATTGTGTAGATATTATGAATATAATGGAAATTATAATGAAGCAGCTGAAGTTCTATCATCATTAACTAAAAGACCTGAGTAAATAATAATTTTTTTGTTTAAAAAAATGTATCCATTAATATATATAATTATGTTTTTTTTTTTTTTTTATAGTAGTGGCTTAACATTAAGTGATCGTCTTATGTATTTAGGAAGAGCAATGGCATGCTTACGTAGTAAAAAGTTAAGCACACCAGCTTTGAATGCCACTAGTCTCAGAGAAATAGAAGATTTGTTACAAGTAGCTGAAATACAAAAAATGGTTGGTTTATTCAATTATAATCCCATATTTATTGTATATTTAATTAATTTTTTTAAATTAGATATTGGATTTGTTGTTATCGAATCAAGTTGATGGAAAAACTGAAATTATTGATAAACTCAATAATAATTTGTTTACATTAGGAGAAGTGAGATATTATATATGCACAAAAATCTAATTACTGAATAAATCTTATGTATGATTTTTTTTTTATATATATAGCTTTATAGTAATTTTGCTGAACCACACAATTTATGGGAAGCTCAGTTGGCTATATTACAGCTTTCTAATCATGATGATCGCGAGTTAGTCAATCAGATTTGGGAAAATATTTTATTAAAAAGTAATAATACATTTTTTATTTATAAGAATATCTAAATATATTTTTTTTTTTTATCAATTATTTATGATAATTTGATAATTTATATAATTTTATTATGAAAGCAACTTTTTCTTTGATTTATATTTTTGAAGTATAAAATTTTTTTAAATTAAATTGAAGTGTGTAATGGTATACAAAATTAAGCATTATTTATATGCTATTTCTATTTAATAGTTACCAAATCATCGTTATATAAAGTATAAACTTTAAGCTAGAATTAAATATAAAATCAAAATAATATGTTTCACTTTATATATCATTAATTATGTGGATTATTTTAATGTTCCTTAGCTGTGGAGGATTGTGGAGATATTAGTGAACATAATAAAATGACAATTGCTCTAGAAAAGATAAAATCATTGGCTAGTTCACATCCAATCAATTCTTCTACATTTGACTTGGGTATGTCTAAATTTAATTAATTTAAAAAATATAACTATAATATAATTTATATATTTTTGTAGAATATATAACAACTATGTTGGAATATTTGAACTGTAATTTTGGTGGTGATTTGGAATCTGTGTATACAACTATGTTATCAATTGGTGCTCCTATTGAATCTCTAGTGACAATATATAAGAAGTAATATTCACCTAGTATTTTAATTTATTATGTCTATTTACAATATTATTGTGTGTTATATGCTTTCAGAATTTATTCAACTAATGATCCACGATGGCAAAAGACTAGTGAATTACATGTATTGGAGGTAATTATGAGTTTAGCTCGATATTATTTACAAAATGTGGATTTATGGCCATCAGGAATGCAGAGGTAGTAGTTATATTATTAAATTATTGTATTATAATTAACTTTTTATTTATTTATATTTCAGAAGATCCATTGCTGTAAATTTATTTGATTTGTTGGTGATTTGTCAAAATATGTTATATAGTCGTTTTGCTCATAGTCCACTGATAGAAGGTGTTATTGCCATAAAAAATGAACTTGATAACATCATTAAAAATTGACCATAAAACTAACAATTTAAAATTTTTTGCACATTTATTATAATTATTTTTTTAATACAATACTCTTTTATATTCTAATACAGCCAAATGTAATATCAATATGTATCCAAAAATTGTTACTTAGTATTTGTAACTACAATTTTTTTTAAATGTTACGAAAACAACTTGTGATTCATTGGTTACTTTATTATTTTGTAAAAATGTTCTGTATTTAGTAATTATGTCATGATATATTGTATTATTAATTATTATTAATTTTTTTTTTCTACGATGTTTTGAAAATAATAACACTTGAGAAATAATTTGTTATTAAAAAATATATTATGATTATACATTTTATGAATAGTTATTATTTTTATTATCATTTTATTATTAATGATTAATAAAACGAGCGATAATTAAACAATTATTCTTCAAAGATGGTATCGAGTTTGAGTTGAAAGCAAATAATAACACGTTAAAATGCGAGATGAAATGTAGCGAAATTATAAATTTTTCGGCGCCAGAAAGCATTGGTAAAATGTTAGGATTTAAAACATAAAAAATGTAGAGCTGATACTCCTGCCGCAGGGATACAGGTGTACAAACCATAGCGTTTAATTTTAATTAGAATTTGAGTGCAATGATAAACTATTGCATTTGAAAAAACGATTCTGAGCCAAGTTCAGCAGATAATGTAGGTATTGATTAAAATTATGATATTTTTTATTAAATACATATTTAAAATGCAAAATTTTATCACACATAGGACATAATTGTACACCCTATAAAATTTTCAAGTTCCTAAGTTTAATATAAATGCTTATAAAATCCCTTGTCACCTTAATGCCCATATCATGTATCAAGATAGGTACATCATTGTAAAACATTAATAATACATTACAATTAATAACATTCTTCGTTTCGCTCAGAATCTAAAACTGGTATAGAAAGGATTAAATTGTAGAGAGGATTAATGTTTTAATTTTATTAAAATTTAAATGCAAAGATAAACTATTAAAGTATTAACAAAGTAATGGTAAAGCTTTAATAAATTTTTCAAACCTTTAAACCCAAAGTTGCCAATTTTATTAAACATTAGTGAAAAAAAATAGTTTGAATCCATATAAAATATAGATTTTCTACTTCACTAAGTGGGTATTTATTTCAATTTTAAACAGATATAAAAAATAAATTGTAAGTAGAGATTTTAAAAATATTTTGGACTTTGGAACTGAGTTAAGCAGCAAGTAATCAGTAGTTAAGCTCGTATAATTGTATAAAATTTTCAGACCATCAAATTCAAACCTAACGTCTGGCTAGACACGCTCAAACCAAAATAACATCGTTTTAATCTATTTGACTTAACAAATAAATAATAATTAATAGGTATGTAATTAGTGTGGAGTTGCACGATAATCGCTGAAATTCGAATGAACTTTTGTATTCTGGAAAATCAAAAAATTTCATGTGTGCGTTTAAAAAAAAAAAAATTCAAATGTGCATAATAGACGCATAGCAATTAGCAGGCAATGGATTTAAATTTGCATCGGTGTAATCAAAATTTGCACTCCATAATAATTAGCACAAACAATTTAGTGACTACATTTTTTTATATATATTTTTTATTAACTTTATTATATCTAATTTTATTTTTATGTTAATTTTGTAATGTAGTGTCAAAATAAAATAAATTTAAAATTTAATTTAATTAAAAAAAAAATTGACAATTGTTAATACACACGTGTAGCTATTACGTTTCCTTTTTAAAAAGAATAAAAATATAAAATACTTAAATGTTTAAATTTTAAATATAATAAATTAATAAATATTAATATACTAATAAAAGTTACCTAAGTATTTATATTTATTATATACCTAACTAAATTATCAATAATTAAAAAATATTGTAAACTTATAATATTATATCATTATATCAGTGAGGTATTTCAGTAAATTAGAATTTTTTTAAAATTTTTAAATTTAAGGATGACACCCGGACACAGATATGATGTTTAAACACTACATTTGTGTAATAATTTTATTACTAATAAGCGTTAAGTGTATTGAAATTACAACGCAACAGACGTGGCGGGGGTATAGCTCAGTGGTAGAGCATTCGACTGCAGATCGAGAGGTCCCCGGTTCAAACCCGGGTGCCCCCTTAATTTTTTTTTGTCGTTTTTTTACCATTCATTTTCATTTTGTTTCTTCCATATGACAAACGTAACGACGTCGACGTCAAAATTCAACAATTAAATTCGCTTTATACCTGTATCGTATCCCTTCCATTGCTTTTTATACTTTCAGTGTCGGCCTGACTAGGGCAGCGGGGCAGCGAACGCTGCTGAGGCCCTCAGCTTTATTTTTTTGTATGCAGTATAATATGTAGCATTTGTAGCACCAGTGGCGCCGAGTTTAATACATTTTTGTGGAGCAAAATTAAATTATTTTTGACCCACCCACCTACCCCAATAATGTAAATTTTATACTCTAGAAGTTTGAACTATCAACTATGGTTATAGTAATAACAATAATTATCATTTTAACTTATTCCTTGAAAATATACAAACTTATTACTACTAATATTAAAACTATTAATTATATAAATACAGATTATTACCTATATAATATAGGAGATTATTTTATAAATAATTACTAGTTACAATGAAAAAAACAATAGAAAATAAAAATAAATTTAATAATTTCATTAAAATTAATAAATAATTATTATAATATGATTTTATTAAAATAGTAATTTTGTAAGTACAGAACTATTAGATGCAAACTTATTTTGAACTTATTTTGAAATTTTGAATATTGTCAATTATTGGTTCATCAGATGATAATTCTCCAGTTCTCATCGATTACATCGTTACAATCGATAATCTATTTTCTATAATAATATACTCGTATGTATGGAATCTTATTATTTTTATTTATTTTAATAATACCGTTATATTCCATCATTCCATGTTACCAGATCAATCAGCTGTTTAGCTACGTTATAGTACCTATTTTACATCTATTATACTCTATGTCGATGGAACATTATAAAATTGTTATATTTTTTTTAAATTTTCAAGGCTTATATTTTATTTCAATCTTTTTTTTTTATATATACGAGTATACTCGTGTAAACATTTTATTGTTATACATTTTTTACATTTTAGTTTTATTTTAACGTAATTGCAAGTTTATAAATATTTGAAAATGAGCCAAAATGTAATTAATTTATTACAATACTCGTCAATTGAACAATCGTCAACTGCTGAGGAAATGAAAATTCCGTGATGGACATCCCAATAAAGGTAAGGGAAGAAATTATACAAAGACAGTATTAATAATAATATTTTTAATAAGACGGATATATTTTAAATAAAAGATAATAATTTCGCTGTATACTAGTAGGTAGGTATATATTTATTATATTTATATTATAATTGTTAAATATAATAATTTGATAGAAAATGCGAATAAAATAATATGTAGGTACAAATATAAAACTAAATATAATATCCAATTTGTAAATTGATTTATTTAAATTTTGTAGGTAGTTTATAATTTTAAATTTTACATGGTTAGGTAATATTAATTTTTAATTCTTACATTATATAATAAAATAATGTGTTCGTTTAGACTTTCTGAATTCATTATACGTAATATAATCATTTTAAATATACGGACTTCATATGATATGATAGACTTCTTAATGCTTTTAGACAAGTAAAATTGTTTATAATGCACTTAAAGTGTGTTCAATCTTCAATCATTACAGTTGCTATGTATTATATAATTATTATCTTCACCCTTAATTTATTGTTTTATTTTTCTATTAAATTGCATTGGATAACACATTTCACAGTTATTTACATATTTAGAAAAATTGATAGAACAATTTTACTTCAAACATTTCCCAAATTTTTTGGCTTTTCTATTTTATTTTTATGGTAAAAGTATTAAGAAATAATAAGAATAATACTCGTAAGGATTCTAAGGTTTTCGTTTAAACTAAAAATATCAACTTTAAACAGCTATAAAAAAAAATTGAGACTAGTAATCAATAATTATTACTCTATGTCATCAAACGCATCAACCGTTTAGGTACATTATAGTATTTTACATCTATTATACATTTATACTCTATGGTGATGGACATCATATAATTATTATAATATTTTATAAAAATTTGCGACGCTTATATTTTATTTTATTATTTTTATATATGGGTACTCGTGTAAACATTTTTTTGTTATACTTTTTTTTAACATTTTATTTATTTTAATGTAGTTGCAAGTTTATAAATAAATTAATAGTCGAAAATGAGTCAAAATATAATTCAATCACGTATGAAAGTACTCGTCAATTTAACAATCGTCAACTGCTAAGGAAATGCAAATTCCGTGCTGGACATTATAATAAAGGTAAGTGAAGAAATTATAAGTATTAATAATATTTTAAATATAAGATAATAATTTCCCTGTGTGTTACTATATTTATTACATTTGTTAAATATAATAATTTTAAAGAAAATATGAATGAAATATAAAACTAAATATAATATTCAATCTGTAAATTTATTTATTTAATTTTTGTAGTCTTTAATTAAATTTTAAATTTTACATAGGTAATATGTATTAATTTTTAATTATTTTATTATGCAATTAATATTGTGTTCGTTTAGAGTTTATAAACTTTCTGAATTTATTATAACATAATTTCTATATTTTACGATAATTTAATGATCGGGCAATATTGATAGTAGAGACGTGAAAATTTTAATGGGTAGTTATTGGTATCTAATTGTTACATGAACTTTTCGTGAAAATATAGAACTCCTGTAATTTTTTAACATTATGTTTAATAAAATTGTTAATTTTGTAGTTGGAATTCTAAAAATTATATTGAAGTATCTTTACTTATCGATAAACTTATTTCCAAAAAGTTACAAAAATATACAGTATTAATTTATCTTAATTGCTCTATTTATTTCAACGGTGCAATAAATCTATGTCCTAAAACCAAACAGCTGTTTGAAACTACATTATACGTTTATATATTATATCTATATTCTATGGCGATGGATCATTATATATAGTTATTGTAATATTTTTACAAATTTCAAACGTTTTTATTTTATTATTTTTGTTTTTATATTATATGTGTTTATACACACGTTTTATTGTTATAATATTTTAACATTTTATTTATTTTTACGTCGTTATACAAGGTAGTTAATTAAATGAATACCTAGTCGAAAATGAGCCAAAGTAGAATAAAGTCGTATTACAATACTGGTGAATTCAATAACCGTTGACTGCAGCTAAGGAAATGGATTTTCCGTGCTGGACATCACAATGAAGGTAAGCGAAATATTATGAAAAAATAGTAAATACCTATAATATTTTAAATAATTAATATAAACGATATTATAATTTCGTTGTGTATTAAAATATATTTTATTATAATTGATAAATAAAATAATTTTAAAGACAATATGAATAAAATTCGTAATATACACATATTTAAAATTATAAATAATTTTCAATAATCCTGTAAAATTATTAGGTAGGTATTTATTTTATTTTAATATTAGTTTTTAATATAATATTAAATAGTAAATATTGGTTGTTATATTATGAAACCATGGTATATTGGTTAACATTTTTCCAAAAAATTACAAAAATCTCCATTCTCGATATTTATTATATAATTTTTTAAAGTTGATATATTAGTAAAATTAATAATCTATAATATTTGTATATTTTCTAATTATTTCTAAATATTCATTTCAATAATATAATAATTCTATATCACGAAACCAATTACTAATTAGCCATTAATCTACATTATATATCAATATTTTATTGAGATGAAACATCATATAGTTATTATATTTTAAAAAACGTATAACCTTTTTATTTAATTTCTTATCTTTATAAACGTTTTATTGTTATACATTTTTAACGTGTTATTTCTTATTACGTAGTCACAAGTATACAATCAAGTGAATAGTCAAAAATGAGCCAAAGTAGAACCACGTAATACTCGTCAATTGATAAGAAAATGCAAATTCTGTGCTGGACATTATAATAAGGTTAGTCAAATATTATAAAAATATAGTAAACCCTACAATAAATAATATTTTTAAACATATATATTTAAAATAAAAGATAAAAATTTGTGTTGTGTTGTATTGTGTTATTTTATTTTATTATTATTAAATAATGTCATTTTAATGCCTGCAGTATGATTCAATTAATATGTATTTAATAAGTTCTTATTTAAAATTTTAAATAATATTCAAACTGTAAATTTATTTATTATGTATTTTTTATTTCTTTTTTATTATTTTATATTTTAAATTTTAAACAATTAATATTAATTTTTATATTGTGCAGTAATTGTGTTTGTATGGTAATTTTGAATTCATAAATTCATAATATAATGAATTAAAAAACTATGGAAATATATAATATGGTAATTAATACTTTTACACGGGTACAATTGTTTATATTGAACTTTAAGTGGAATTAAATAATTATAATTACTGTGCAATTATCATCTTTTACTTTAATTTATTGCTTTGTTTTTCTATTAAATTTCATAGGATGACATATATTATATATTATACAGTTATTGACATACTGTAGGCATTTAGAAAAATTGTTAAACTGTGGTTTTGATTATTGAAGTTAGTTTTTAATTTCACTTATTATTATTTATAATTTTACACTATACCAATATCGATTCAAGATTATTATAGGAATATATTATATTTATTATTAGTACCTACGTACTCGTAATAATATACAAAATAACCTAGGGTGACCAGACGTCTCGTTGTCCCGACCAATTTCAAATGAGATGCTTTTTATCCCGTTTATAGAAGATTGTCCGTTTTAATCACGTTTTTTCAATATTATTTATTATATAATGTACGAGTATTAATGTTTGTAAATAAAGTATCTATATATGAAAAAAATATAAAACGCAAATGAAATACAACATTGTGTGTCGTTTGATGAATAATTAAGAGAAAATATTTTATTATTTAGGTTATTTTACTAAAAGGGGTAAAGTAAAAACAAGATAATTGCTTATGATATGACAGAGATTTGGACTTTTACTCTTCAGAGATTTGTGTGCATATGTGTGAATAGTGAATGTATATGGATGAGGGTTTATTTTGTGGGGGGAAGCAACAACTGTCCCGTTTTTTTTATTTTCTTAATATGGTCACCCTAAAATAACCATAATTCAGAGTTTTGATACCTATACGTTATTATTTAAATTTAGTATCAAATTAAGATTACATAAAAAATATTATTTACTTGGTACCTAAGGATATTATTAAATCTAATACGATACCCTACGTACCTAGTAGGTATACGTTTTAATGTTTTATAAATTCTATTTTAAAAATATGTATAATTTACACATTACATTAAATATTTAGTTAGGTATCTAATAAATTTTTTTTTATTAAAGAACTCAAAATAATATAAATTTTGTGAAAATAATAATTAAATATTAAATTCTGTTGTTTATATCTTTCTTGCAACCAATACTTTTAAATATTGAAAAATAAAACTTTATAAAATATACCTTAGGTACCAAATTTATTTATATAGGTACAGGTAAGTCAATATATTAGATTTGTATCGTGGCTAGTGTCCACTATCCAGGTTCCAGCATCCAGGATCCAGCAATGTATAATTTTCAAAGTGCAAGAGCGAGGACTCCAGGAGGGCTGTATCAGTTTGTCTAACATGGTATGTACCAGGTACCTTATTTTATTATATTATTTTTATATTTGTATCGTTGTTAACGTAGCAGTTATGTTGATCAACCGGGATAAAAGTATTATTTTTGATATAGGTAATCATAATTATTACGAATCGTCAAAATAAATGTTTTGTGAATGTTAGAAATTAATTACTGCTCTTGATATATATTTCTTTAATAATTATAATAGGATTTTGTTTTTCCATTATATTTTCGGAATTTTATATAAATAAAAAATTTACTTAATTTTATCTTATTTACAATACCAACAATTTATATAAGAATTTCATGAATAATCTTAAACAATTTTGATTTTCACATCATTACATAATATTATTAATTGATAAAATGATTCGTTTATAGTTTTATACTAATGTTGAGCATATAACGTATTGTTAAAAGATAATTGTAACCAACTTTTTATACTACTCTTAATATCATGGACAAATTATATAGGGTGTGGTGGTGTGGATATGGGGGTGTTGGAATAGGGTATGGGATTAAGTGTGTGGTTGTAGAGTGATAGTAAGGTGTAGGTGTGAAGGTAAGGTGTAATGGAGGTGGGATGGTGTTAGTATGTGGAGTAAGGTGTGGTTGAGGGGGTGTTAGGTTAGGGTGTGATTAAAGTGTGAGGGTGGTTGTGTGGTGGTAAGGTAGGGTGGGGGGTAAATTCTGTGGGTGTGGGAGGTTACGTGTAGGGGTGGTGGTAAGGTATACGGGTGGTGGTGGTGTTTTTGGGGGTGTTGGGGGGGGGGGGGTTGTATACTTATGATTACGCTAGGATATGATGATTCTTACTGCATATATGTACAACGCATTGTTGAGGTCATAACAACACATGAGTGTGTTATGACTGGCTAATGCGTTATGTCATAATCAACATATGAGTTTGATATGACTATATGATCTCTTGCGTTATGCTTTAGTAACGCACGGGATATGACAAAATCGGTGTTTGCAGTTAGGGAAGTAATTACTTATGCGGTATATATTTGCATGTATGAGGTCATATCATACACGTGCGTAACCGTATGGTATGACCTCGAACCATTGTACTGTCATATTATGAAGTTTTATCCCCCCCCCCCCAAAAAAAAAATTATAGGTGGACACCAATATAATAGAATCAAAGGACCGGTACATACTGGGCGTTTTAAAAAACCAAGAGTTAACTCTTATTGGTTCTTTAAAATGTCCAGTGTGTACTGGTCCTTTGATTCTATTATATTGGTGTCTTTCGGAATTGTGTCTAAGGCGTGCGCCTGTATAATTTTATTCATCTTCAAAAAATATACCACGTAATAATGTGTAGGGGAATGTGTGGCAAAACGGACACCTTATGATAAACATATTCACTTATATTACAAAAAGATAGTTGAATAATAATAAAAAGTAAAGTAATTTTATTAAAATTAATATCCTTACATTTAATTTTATAATAAAATTGTTTTTGTCGTCTTCATCCCTCAAGTAATTATTTGAAATTTTGATAACACAAATATTTACAATTTTGGATGTAAAATCATATAACTGATATTAAATCAAAAGATAACATTTTAAATGGGACATAATGTTTTTTTCCAAACGAGAATATATATTATATAAATAAATATATTAATTGAGGTTTAAGACATTGATAATTATTTAATATTATTTAAAACACATATTTCACTTTGCCACACATTCCCCTACCTTATATTATTATTACTATTCTATTATCGTAATTTAGAAATTTTTCTATACATACACAACATACCTGTGTAGGTAACATTATGTTATAATTAGGGCTGGGAATTTAAATTAAAATTAAATTATACCCGGTATTATACGATTATATCTAATTCAAAATTTGCTAAATTCAATATTTATATAAAAATCATGAAAAAATAAAATTAAAATTAAAATATTATATAAAAACTCTAAATATGCTCCTTAAAACTCAAAAATGCTTTAAAAAATGTAAAAATGACTCAAAACCGAAAATTTATCAAAAAAGGCAAAATAAACTTTCTTATTCTCATTCAAATGTATATGAATCGAATTTATGACAAAACGAGCATCACGCAGAAAACTTTGGAAAACAATGCAAAGTGCATGGAAATCCCAGCCTTAGTTATAATACACAGGAATATATATTTCCGAAACAGAATAATATTTATATATTATTTCTTATTATTACTTTAATTATTTATAATTTAATAAATACATTATACACAAATCATGGTGGAAACTGTATACTTGTACATAATAAATTTCTTATAATTAAGAGAAAGATGTTAAAAAAACTATTAAAAAATAAGGGGATAAATTACAAGTTCCTATATAACAAAACACAAAATTGTTATTTATCGAGTTATGGTCCTGTTGTGTCTACTGGTATAGTGTGATACATTAAATAAAATTATTGAAACTTTCATATTAAAATTTAAAATACACATATTCGGATTGTTATTATATATAAAAGTTCACATAACAAATACATAGTACGCGCCATATATTATTTATGACAAAAAATATGAAATATTATGAACCTATACTTGGTGACTTTAATGATATCTGTTACTTTTTCTGTATATGATAATTTTTGTATTTTTTGTGCATCACCTTTAAATATAAGTTTTTTAGTAAAATCATCAGATTCAGAACTTATTTATGAAACAATATATAGATAATCAAAATAAAAATTCACAACAAAAAAAAAAAACATATAAATAATGTAAATTATAGTATAGTTCTCCAGGAATATGAAACACAAACGCAATATTTTTAATAATAGGTAACTAATAAATAAAAATATTATGGTTGACGTAGAATAATAGTACTTCATGTTGGTATTATTTTTTTTCTTATAGATAACACATTATTCAATGATATTATTGTGCATTAAATAATAAATTGTATATATGATGTATCGTGTGAATGTGTGATACGGTCAAAATGGTGTAGGTTGAGGGTTAGCCATCGCCTATGAATGAAGACATCATATGTTTTAAGTTATTACGTTTTACTTTATTCTTATAGTATTTAATAAAATATACTTGTGGCCAATGACGTGTGATTGGTGAAGTGTGAGAAAGTGACCAGATGAGAGAGGGCACCGGTAGACTTATACAATTTGCCGTTAGAACGGCTGACCCTCTTAATTAGACAAGGAAAAGGTAGGACGAGATGGTCGACTAAAATAAATATGTAGTCAAAATAAAAAAAAAATATAAAAAAAAAATATAAAAAAAAAATAAAAAAAAAAAAAAAAAAAAAAAAAAAAAAAAAAAAAAGATAAAATATAAAAGATGCGTATCGATTGATATCGTAGTTGGATGTCGCCGTTATCGGATGGTGTTGCAGATGGAGGTGGTCCCGGTGGTGGTTAATGCTGAAGACGAAAGTCACCCGCCGTTGGTGAGCGACGTAACTCACGTAATGTATCACGGAACGTACTTGTTCGGATTACCGACACCATCGTCGGCATGGCTCTAGTCGAAAGTTGTTGCTGTCTTCGTTACTGTCTCCGTCGGATGCCGCCGTTGTCGGATGGTATTGCAGGCGGAAGTGGTCCGGTGGTGGTTAATGCTTAAGACGAAAGTCACCCGTCGTTGGTGAGCCGTAACTCACGTAATTTAAGTACCTATTCGGATACCGACACCATCGTCGGCATGGCTCTAGTCGAATGCTTTCGCTGTCTTCGTTATTATCTTCGTCGAATGCCGCCGCTAGCGTCGATGTCCTGGTACGGTCTTCGATATTCAAATTTTAATAATAAAGATAAAAAAAAAAATAATTATAAAAAAAAAA
>JAIUCT010000014.1:5376145-5406657 GCA_021307375.1 Tetraneura akinire
AACATTTTTCGATAATATTTCAGTGGTTCTCAACGTTTTTCAGATATATACCAGTGGTTCCCAACATGTTTGATTATATTCCAGGGGTTATCAACTTTTGCAAATATATACCAGTGGTTCTCAACATTTTTCGATAATATACCAGGGGTTCTCAATGTTTTAAAATATTTACTAGTGGTTCTCAATGTTTTCAAATATATACCAGTGGTTCTTAAAGGTTTTCAAATATATACCAGTGGTTTAGTAGAAATTTCTTACCACATAATAGATATTATTCAATCTATTACCTAAACTTTTACTTATAAACCACCATAGTTATACTTTATACATAATTAATTATGGTAATTAAAATTATCACAAAGCACAACTAAAAATGTTAAGGGGAAATTACCCCAAAAAATATGCTCATGACATTTAATATTTAATAAATTGTTACGGAGCAAATGCTCCATCACGGCGAAACACACGAGACCGGCGTAGTCAAATACGCCGGCCTAATAGGATACACGATATAAAAGCAAGGCCACAAAACAACACAATTGTCACGCGGACGGAAACGAAACCGTGCCGATATACGAGAAATAAAAGTTGGAAAAACAGCACATAAAACAACACGCAACCGCGCGATAGGAAACAGTATGCGGGCCACTATTAGATAAAACACTGGAAATACAAAAACCAATCACGGCAACCGCACAGACGGCCGATCGTCGTCGTCAGCTGCGTCGGTCCACGGAAAGACTCGAGAGAGTTTTCCGTGTTCTTGCGAAGTTTCGGTGTCGGTGGATATGCTGTTCACCTTGCTTGAAAAGGTCTCGTTGTTGTTGCTCGTCGTCTGGATCGATTTCGTCAGGTATCAGTCCTCAATCAGTCTTCAAACACATAACTACTCAATCGACCAACATCGAAACAGTGACAGAATACACGACTGACACCCGATGAAATCGATCCAGACGACGAGCAACAACAACGACACCTTTTCAAGCAAGGTGAACCGCAGATACACCGACGCCGAAACTTCGCCAGAACACGGAAAACTCTATCGAGTATTTCCGTGAACCAACGCAGCTGACAACGACGAATACGGTGTCATAGCCACCGTAGCCGCACCCACTTGGCGAAGCACCGACCGTTTCGCGGCAAGACCAGCGACGACCGTCTCGCGGCAGCATCGACGACGACATACGGAAACCAGCTTCGCAGCAGCAGGCACCGAGCGGACGACACACTACCGGCCCGGTATAAAGCAGCAACACCGCCGAGCCGTGACAACAGCAGCCAGCCGTACGAGGCGGATCCAACCGTTGCAGTTCATTTTCACGCATCGGCACTGAGGAGTGCCCGATACCACCAGCGACGACTTGATCGAAACCCCACAGGCGCTTACAACCCGCAAGGGAAGTTGCCTGCCCGGGATCTCGGATACGGTGTCTCGGCCACTGTGACAGTCTTCCGAGCACGTGTCCGACCCCCCCACCCATATCTGTATATTTGTTTCTATGTACATATTCCCATCGTGTAAATAGCGAAGTTGCCGTCCGGTCGCTTAGTAAGCCTCACCGGCGGCGCTTAATACGCATTCCCTATAACTTTAGATATTTGTAGATATTAATTTAGTGACCAATAAAGGAACGTGATTACTCAACATACTGCGTGGTCATTATTACACGAACGGACGGCTTATACAAGCCGCTCCGTATCAAAATAATAATAATAATTTTTTTAGTCAGACCTATATAAACCTATTACATTTTTATATAAAATTACACTACCCGTACCTTAATTTTCTATGACAATTGTTCAGACCAGATGATATTTTTAAATGTTTGTCCATCATGGCACATTCAGGCTATATAAGATCAATGGAGCTTCTTCTTTTGCTTCTTTATATTCAAATTAAACTAGGTTAAGTTAGAGGTGCAAATATAATATAGTAATATAGTCATATATATATATAGTGTGTACCATTCACATTGATATATTTAATAAATTCACTTTTAACTAAAGTACACTATTACACTTTACACTAAAGTAATATAATATATAACTTTTTTTAAATTAAATAAAGGTACATTTCCTATTTAATATATTTGGCAGGTATTTAATAAAATACCTATTGTAATATTATATACATTTTATAATTGTCTACTCTATTACTCATAAATTTTTCGGTATCAATGAACTCTTAAAAAGTTATCGCCACTAGTGAAAATTTATTTAAATCAACATAACATTTAATTTAAATTTATGTTTATAAAATTATAGGAATAAAATAATATGAGATAAAATATGATAATATTTATCTAGTCTTGAGTAATTATTAATTTCTTTTTTTTTTTTTTAGTACCTACCTACCTATATAATTATAATATTTAAAGTATTGTTATTTACCTATTATTTAATTTATTGATTTAAAATACCTAAATAATATAGTTTTAATATTTAAGAAGAATTTTGTTTAATTGTTAAATACCTATTACAATATTAATTCAGATTTTTGAGACCTGGATTAATAGACAGCTAACACGCAAAAAAAAAAAAAATATATATATATTATTAAATTGAGATGTTATAATTATTTTTTATTTCATAACAATAATAATAAATTGTTATTATGTACGTAACTACTTGAATATGACGTAATTATTAATATATATTTGCAATTACCATAGTAATCCATAAACATATTTATAACACACTCATTAATCATAAAAAGCAGGTAGGTGCAAATAAATAACGAGAATATTTAATAAAAATCAAAGAATTATTTTTCTGTAACAAAATATTATATAACTATTTGCATCCATTGTAATTACGACTTATTAACTTTATTAACCATTACGTAATCAAAATATGTATTTATTATTATATATTTCCTTCCTTTTTTTATAATTATAAAAAATCAAATATAAAATATAAAAGATTATCAGTTATATATATATATATATATATAATATAACTGATCAACACTCTATACGTTAAATTCAAAATTATCATAAAAAGTAAAAATAAACTTAAGTATTGTACTTTTAAATGTTATTTCTAATCAGGAAAATAATAGTGATATTTCTATTAAATTAAGAATTCTTTTGGAAATAATTTTATTTGTTATCATTGAATTTACGATTTTTTTAAAGGTAAACACATAAAATGACAAAATTATATTCATAAATCATAATATACATAAATAATATTCAATTTCGTAAGTATTTTTAAAATAAATTTAAGGTAATTAGATAAATCAATAAAGTATAGTGTTGTAATACCTTTTTTATTTATGTATCACTATATTAAAAATATAAATATTATCTAATATGGCTGTAATTTTACTGACATTTAGATTCATGTATTTAAACTCTAATAATTAAACGTAATTATTAAAACGACTATTTTGCATACGGATTATATTTTAAACCCGCGTACCTATTCGTATACTAAACTGTCTAAGCCTATAATTTTCATTTTACCTAAACTAATTTATTTTATGATTTAACCGATTATTAAATTAAACACTCGCCTTATTTCCACATCATAAATAACCAAAGTCGGGTGCACATATGCTACAATTATTTTGAATATATATAAAGAAAACGATACATTTTTTTATATTTGTTTCCATAATTGTAATGGATTTACTTTCTCCTTCTAGACAACCTTGGAATCTGCTCAAGTAATAAACAATTACTTAGTTAATGTTGAATAAATATTTATAACTATAACGGTTAAAAAAAATATTCCATAAAATGCCTTCGCTATATTGTCCGTTACAACGTTAATTGAATTATTTTTCATTGGAGAAAATAACTTAAAATATTCCAAAAAAAAAAAATCAAATGAATTATGTATTTTTTATTAAAAAAAAAAAAAAATAAAAAAAATAATGACATTTACAATCCTTTTTTGGATGGCTAATTATAAATAAATGTCTCGTGCGTGTTAACTGTGCTATGTTGTGCGTATTATAAATAAATCATTATTATACATCGTGAATCGTCGATATTAATTTGTATTATTGTTTATCGCTATAAGTCGTTTTGGACTAAATCTGTCTTAAGACATAAGGTGTCTATATATCCTTGATCGTGTGATTTTGACGCTATCATTTTACCAAATGGCGAAAGTAAATTAACGATTAAACTAATATTGATCCGTACACTGTATAAATTTTAACAGTCAAATACATCAATTGTAAACCTACATTGACTAACAATTATTATTAAATTTATTTCATAGTTCCATGACACAATTAAGCAGCAGGAAACATCTCGTTACACTACTGCAACATTTTAAATGCGATTAATGTTATTTATATTTTATTAAATTGTTCAATTTAAGATTATACTCGTAATCGGGATTTTTAACAAAACTTTTATCGTATACAACATATCTACGTACACAAAACGTTTGTCAAAAATATATATATAGGTATGACTGATACGTCATATCATAAAAACGTCGTCTAAACGATTTTGCCTAAATTATTTAACACAAACATTCCTAATAATACGACTTTTTTGTATTCTATCTACTTACTAATAATTAATAAATATAATAAATTAATAAAATAAAATATAATTAATAAATAAAATAAAATAATTTACTAAAAAAAAAATTATACATAGTCTATTTTAGATTTTATGAAAAGAACCATTTATATACCAATATATGTAATTCGTGTATATGTCATTGTTAATATTATTGAAATAGGAATGATTTTTTAAAGTTATGTAATATAATGAAATGTGTTTCGAATATTATTTGAACTATTATATTGACTGATAGCAACGTGGTTATTAAGAATCGTAATAATATTTATAATGCAATAACAAATACGATGTTATTATGTTATTTTTAATTAATTATAATTTATGGTTTAATGTATAAGTAATGTGTTAAAACAAATATTATCTCTTTAAATATTAACTTTGAACTCATTATCGTATACTTATATCTAGATAATTTTGAATACTCCATATTCATTTTTCTATTTGATCTTAAAAAAATAATATCTGTAACACAATATTATGATATTATACGAACTTGGTGAAATATTAAACTTGTCCAACGCGAAATGAAATATTATACCAGTTATTATTTCAGAGTTGACATAGAATACCAGTATAATATAATGTAATAATGTCCGTTAAAAAATAGAAATAGAAAATATTTATTTCAATAATAGACATTTTGAACTTACGCACAAACACGGTCAATTTTACAGAAACCGAAACTAAAAACCAAGGAATAAAGGATAACTTATTATAAATATATTATTTTTAACGATACAATTTCAAATCAAAAATATACATAGTTTTCTGAAAAATGTATTATAAAAAATGTTATATTCATCGTTTAATTTTTATTTTAGATCGAATTCAATTTGTAATACGTATTTCGATTATACAAACATACGACACTCGTATAATATGATAGGTATTCATTATTATTATGTTAATATCAAAATACGTTGGTACACAAGTACATAATATAATAATTAATTAAAACCTAACAATATATACGTTATAAGTATATATTATGTTTATAACTTACCTAATAATAATAATATGTTTTTATTATATAAAAGTAAAATAAATCATTAGACGTATAATAATAATAATAATAATTTATAACACCTCCAACAATAACCTTGGTGCACGTATAGAAAAAATATTAATAATAGTAATATAATAGGTAATCTGAGATCAGTCTATTTTTACAGATAGACCAGATATCATCATAATAAAACAAAGAGCATATGTAACTATCGTCACATTTTTTTGTTCCATCTCTGGACCTTCCTCCAATAATTCTTCTTTAGTTTTCTTTACGGGCTTCCATCTCCACAAATTTTTCAAGAATCTAAAATGAAAAAAAATCGCATACATTATTACAACCTAACGTCCAATCTGAGACAGTCAATAACTAATTAATAAATTACTGTTATTTAATTTTTTATATATATCACTGACTAAATTATTAGCCACATATTTGTGAAATTACTGAATGCATTGAATCAACAATCGACGGCATGAATTTAACTCTAAATTTCGTTTATTATTTCAGATAATTATTATCATAATGTTTTCCTCTCGTTTTTACAATTGAATTATAACTTTATAAGTAAAATATAATATTTATATAATATCTATTATATAAATTAGTACCTACTTAAATAACTTGGATCACAAAATCGCAAATATTATTTTTATTATTATTATTTTTTTTTTATTATTTTTTTTTATTATTATTATTATTATTATTATTATTAATTTTTTTATTATTATTATTATTATTATTATCTGACTACTGTGAAGGTAAACTCGTGATGTGTTTTTGATTAAACATTTCGATTATGAATTTATGATGTTACCAGTTTAATGGAAAGTCACACAGTATACGAAATTATAGATATCCGATATTCACTTAGAATTAGAACATATTTTATTTTTAAATCTTAATTACATCAAGTACTATCAAATAACATGATAATATTTTAAAGCCCTACAGAATAATAATATTTTAACCTTGAAAATATGTATTTTGCCAGATTTACATCAATGTTTTTATAAATATATTTATAATTAATGAAAAAATAAAAAAATAACACAATATAACATAAAAAATTAATGATTTTAATTTTATGATGATACCATTTCAAATCTGTGTGAAATGTTTAAATGTGGTCAACCACATAATGTTTATACTACTTTTTTTTTTATTTATATACTCTTCAATTTATTATAGGTACATCTAAATCAAGGCTAATCAATTTTCGTATTTTCATATTCAAGGATAGTTGATACAGTTTAATTTTTTGACATTGATCGCACAATTGATTCACTTTGACAATAATATTTTTAGTAATGTCGATATCTATATATATATATGTGTGTGTGTGTGTGTGTGTGTGTATTGTACATTATAGATTTCATTTGTCTCGTTTACTAATCATTTTCAATGTTACAACGTTTCAATATTTGTATGAACATCATATTATAATATTGTTTATAAATTACTCGTATATTTTAATTATATAAAAATATTAATATTTAATTTTATATTCATTATATTTTTACCCATTTATAAAAATAATATAATAATGTACAATATATTAAATGTTTCATCATTTTCAATCTACGAATTGTATACATATATAAATATAAATAATATTTTTAATTGTTTTAATTTATTATTTTTAATATGTAGGTAATATAAATTACTAATATAATAGTTTTACAAGTAATAATTAACAACGAATTGTTTAAGATAAAAGTATAACATTTAATGTTCCTTTTGATCTTAGCATTAATATTAGCGTGATTAAAAAAATATAATATACCTATTATAATATTATTAACAATCATAACAATTCTGATGAAAAATAAACTATAGTGCGCGTGTTATTAAAAATAATTACACATCATAATAATTTACATAAATAAATTTAAATTACAACATAGTGTATACTCGTAGAAACACGTAAGTTTAGGTAACACAATGTAACGAGAAAATTTAATTTTACGAATTAAACAAAATAACAAATTTTAATGGCACATACGTATAGTACAAATATAATTTAAGAAATAAAAAAAAGTGTCCTATTATTAATATTTAGAAATCACAATAAAGCATTTGGCGTCTATAAATGACTAAATGAGTAGTGCGTTTATGGCTTATTTATAATTACGTCAAGAATATTATGAAATTTATATTCCTCAATATAACACAAAAATACATAACTGTACCTATGCCTAAATTGTATATTATGGAAAATAATAATAATTGTAAACAATTTTCTTAATCGTTCGATTTATGCTAATCAAAGCACCAATAAACATCCGATAACGATCATGGCCATGCCCATGGCATATGTTCGCAACACAATTTTCTTGTACCTACGATTAACAGAATCTAACATCAAATCCGCCTCATAATTATAATGCATATCATCTTCACTGAAACATAAAAACACACGTGCACCTAACGATGAAAATTTAAACAAAAATCTAAATAATAATAATGATAATATATTAATTTAAATTTGACCCAAAGATCAATGTAATAATTCCTATAATAATGGTGCATTTGAAAATTCTTGATAGATAAGCAAAATTATAAAACTATTTGTTAGTTTACCTAATAATAAATTATAATTTAAATTTATGGTTTTAATATTAATAAAGACATGCGAAGCTCAAATAATTATAAGAATAATAGCAAAATATTCAAATAAAAGCAATATATTAAACATTATAATTTATAACATCCGCGTATTGTGTTAATAATAGTACCTACTGTAGATAAATTTTAAATTTTAAAATAAAAACCAAGGTCCAAGGAATAATTATTAGATTTAATAAACAAATTTTAATTGGAATTTTTAAATAAATTACAAATTTCTAGTCGATTTTTGAAATAAATAGATCCGTAAATGTTACTTCAGTAACATGATACTTTTAAATAACGTATTACAAATTAAATATTATTAATTTTATTTAAACGCTAAAATTCCTCAACATATTTATATTATCAATTGTATTATAACTTATAAAACAAAACCATTTAATTCCGTAAATTTTATTGTTTTATAAAAGCTTTATATTATTTTTCATGCAAATTAAAATATATTACCATTAAATTTAATATAAAAATATTTAAATTTTTAGCGTACTTAATAAATTATACCGATGCATTTCTTTTATCCTAGTTACAAAACAAATACTAATATTGACAATGTTTATAATATTATAAATTTGTAATAATTACTACCTACTTATAATAATATAATTGTTATTATTTATTATTAGGTATTACTAATGAATAATGATATGTTATATATTATATATCAATTATTTATGAAATTATTTCAATATACGTCAGTATAATATTGCTTATTAATATGTATTTTAATAGCTGATGTATGAATTAAGTGATCCATTTAGATATAGATAATATATGCAGATGGAAAGAGATCAGAATGTTATCGTTTAACTCACATGGTATACGTAATAATTGAGTGTTATATAATTTTTTTTTTTTTTTAAACATATCCATTCTAAAAAATATTCTGCAAATTAACTTGTTGTTAAACGTTAACTCTAAGAAAATAATTATTTAAGAATGCTGAAATTGAAAAAACATTTATGTTTTAATAATTCAAACCATTCAATATAATATTATATATAGGTTATTACCTATAGAGTATAGGGTATACTTTTCATAATACAGGTATAAATGTATAATTATAGGTAACGATAATAATCTTCTGCTTGTACTACGATAATGATAATCCACGTCATGTTATCAAATTAAATATGATTTAGCAGTGCACAAATTAATATTCAAGTAGTAGACTAGTAGCAGCATTCTCCATTCACTATAATAATATATTAATAATATTATTAGTGGGTGGGTGTTCTAGTAAATAGAAACACAACATGAATAACGAATTCAACTCGTGACAATAATATGAATATAATATGTGATATTTATAGAATAAAAAACGTACAATGAAATAATTATTATGTACCTACGTATAAATATGCATAAATTAAAATAATGTTTCTACATATTTTTTTATAACCAAAAATTGTTTAATCTATGAATGAGGTCACGAGTTAATGAAAATAATCATTACATTAGGTATTAGAATTAAAATATATAAGATATTATATAGGTACGCGTTTAATGAGATAAAATATATTGATTATGAATATATTTTTGAACGTTGTACTCATTCTGAAATACGTGGAAAATTCAATTTTACCGACATTTATCTGTACAATTTATAGAACAATACTGAAAACAATAATATACCTACTTTACGTGTGTACAAAACCACGTTTAATAAAAAGCAAAAGGAGCAATAATTCTGTTTATTGTGGTATGATAATATTATGTTATGTTTAATAAACGTTAGTTGCAAATATGATAAATAATTGTTTTCTTTACATTAAAATATTAAATTTAATATATTTTAAAATAAATACGAATTATTTTAAAATATACATTCCATATTTCCATCGTTGGTTTAAGAACTCAACACAGTCATACTTAATATCAACACGCATAGCATACGAGATACGACAGAGATACGTGATATTTATATACTTATTTAAAACTTTTACCTTTAAAAATCAAGCAATATAAGATTACAAATCGTTTACAAATATATTATGCAAGTAATAAGTTTTTTTTTTTATCAAATAAATAACTTGGTAACTTTATATTTAATGTAAACTAATGTAACTTTATATTTAACATTTAAAATATATTTATAATATTATAGTATATTATTGTATCTAAGAATTAAATAGGTAAATACAATATTGAAAAGCTATAAATTATAAAACTACTTTAATTAGGTATTATTTATTTCAATATTTATAAGTAATTTAAAACAAATCAAGAATTATAGCAAAACAAATTATCAATACAATGAACATATATAAGGCAGTCTAAAGTATTATTAATACAATAATGATGTAGGTATATTTTAGAAACGCTATCATTTTAAATTGTACTTATTATAAGTTAACTTGTTTTAATTATCAGTTTAATAATAATTATGATTGCAATTACCGTTAAAACCATAAGTAAGTAAAATATGAATTATTCAAAATGAAAACTGATAACTATTGTAATTTTTTTAAATAATATGCAACAATTACTATATGTTTTTAAGAAATTAATATTATGGTTGAAAACAAGATAGGTAAGTTTTCCTTCGTAAAAATGTATTATTTTTTGAACTAAAATAACAATATTTCTGTTATTGCTGAATTAAGGAAAAAACGAATACCTATTTCATTGAACCCAATTTATAGAGAATACTATTTTTAACAGCATTAAATAGAACTAAAAATTACTTTATACTAATAATAAAATACCTATTTATTATACCTACTCAATGAACTTAATTTTACATCCGTCGACCTTTTAATTATAACAATCATTTCATGTCCTGTTCTTTAGAAAATATAATAAATATAATATTATATATATATTCTTTATATTTTCAAATACATACCTAATACATTAAGCTGTAATGTAATAATATAACATTTTGTTTTTGCCTTATATAATTCTAAATATAATTGTTTTCCTTAAAATTAAAATTGTTGTGTAATAAAAAATATAATATTATCATAATATTGAAACTAATTCAAATGCAATACTAATATAAATCATACATTTTGTAAAATAATTAATTATTTTTATCATACAAGTTTAAATTTCTATAAAAAAAAATATATATATATATAAATGTGATAGTTATAATTAATTAAAGTTATAATTACATAATACGAGTATATTGCAAGCATTAAAGTTTATTATAGGTACCTATGTATCCTATGTATTCACTATCAATAATAATATTTTATTACAATTTTTAATTTTTTTTATTATTATTAAATATTAATAAAAATAACAGTAAGTTAAAACTTATATTATAATAATTAATACTTAAATATAGTTTTTTACTAATTTAGTAAATTATTATGATTATATTGTATTGTAATAAAATCGTATAATTAGATTATAATGGACTCAAATAAAATATGTTCTTCAATCAACGAAATGCATTGACTAAACATTAATTATATTAAAATAAAAAATAATTATGTTTACTTATTTTTCAATTATTACAGTTTATTCACAATATCATAATAAGACATTAAAACCAGAGATTGTACTATTGTAATTTATTATTTATAATTAAGTAACGGTGGATGTGATGAATAAAACAATTGATATAGTAATATTATAGTTTATGAATCGAATTATGACGTAATATCATGTAAATAAATATAGTTCTATAGGTACCTACTTATTTCATAAATATATTATACGTAATATAAACGTAAACCATCCATTACCACATTACTTTACAATCTAAGGCTAAGATAATGATTTAAAAAATAATTAGTATATTCATAAAATACAATATATTAATCAATATTTTTCGATTTTATTTAGACTATAATTCGCATATACGAGTAAATATGTACAAATAAAAAAAGTACGTACTTAATAATTAATAATAAAAACAATTTTTTTTTTAAGGATATTACAATATTGTTGAAAATTGAAAATATAAAATTTGCAATTTGTCATTGATAATTTAATTTAAATATTTCAAAGTTGTTTAAATATTATAAATTAAAATCTAATAATTATATATTTAAAGTAAGTATAATTTTTCTTAATTGATATTTGATTTTAATATTATACATTATGTGTTTACGTGTCAATATATATTTTATTATTTATAAATATTATTAATTATTATGATAAAATATTTAAAAATATAAACGAAAATAATGTATATAAAATGTGCATTATGCCATATATATGTAACATACAAGCCTGATGCATAATTTTTAATTATATAAATTCATATTTTGTATTAATTTTCTTTAGTAATCGAACATCAAACAGAAAACGACAAATTAAAAAATAAAATGTAATAATTAATAAATAGGACAATTATAGCCTGTAAATTATTACTTATCTATTATTATTATATGTAATTATTTAATTGTAATGGAAATAAAAATTTAATATTATAATAATATATCCCTTCCTAAAATTGATCCAAGTTTATTTATAATAAAAAAAAAAAAATGTCTTATCTATACTAATATAGGTACTATATAATATTTACTTTAATGGTCTAATTTGTTAAATAACTCGTTATAAATATTTATTTTGTTGAAAAAAATTATAAAAATAATTCGTTAAATATCATTAAAATATTTAGTAATAGTTTAAATGTATTCTTATATTCTGTCAAATTTTGGTTAATAATTATTAATGAAAATAAAATTAGGAAGATCGCGTGAAAATATTAATTTTTAGCTGAATTCGAATCGCGTGTGTAATGCGAATATGATAAAAAAAAAAAAAAAGCTCGGTCATTTACGCGGACGAGACTAAAGCATCCCGTATAAACGCCACAAAAACATTTAAAACAAATAATTTAATATTATAATAATTATTACACACATAATATATATATAGGTATATAACTGACCTCAGTTTTCGATACTTTTGTTTGGTTTCATTTGTGTCTTCTATCGCACCGTACTTGACTTTGCGAAAGATTTGCTTGGATTTGCCGATCGTTTTCGTCAAGCTGCTCTTCTCGTCAACCATGGTTGATTGTTGTATACCTAGGTATTGTTAAACGGATATAGAAATTGCTGTTGGTAATGCAAACTGCCAAATTCCAATCGTATCGTTCTTCTATTATATCGTAGTTGTAGACTCGTGTTCGAACCATACGTGAGCTCGACAAATCGAGTACTACACGCGACCACCTCAGATCACCGGTTCTTATAATATTATTATTGTTAACACGCACGTGCATCAATAATGTATTACAGAGATTCATAACATCTCCCACCGCCCCAGAAATGCGTCGACCACAACTATCAGCAGTCAGCACTATACGGTCTTCGTTGATTAAAATCAATATTTGCAGCTCATCTTATTTTAATTATTTTATTTTTCCGAGACTGTGTACCTATGGGTCATTACTCATAGGCAGTTTATTAAAAAAAAAAAAAATAATAATAAATAATTCATTTTTTAAATCGCGTGGGGTTTTCTCGGTTATTTTCTTCAGCAGTAAATTGTTGATATAATAATATTAAAATTTACAATTTTCCATAACCATACCACCTATATAATATACCAATATATGGTACTAATTTAAATACTATATACTATATAGTAGGTATGTTATTTAAAACTTATTCTGAAAAAATATATATTATATAATATAACAGTGTTTACTTGTTTATTAACTTTTCACTGAGTATAATAAAAAATATAAACATTATAGATTTATATCTAGTAAAAATAAATGTAGATCTTTCAATTCGCACATTATCAAAAATCGCGCACGTAGAATAATAATTTTAATAATAATAATAATAATAAAGATTTAAAAATAATTCGGCATATGACTCTCTCCACTAATTACCTATACGCTTATTGTATTAGCCTTCTCCTTTATTTTAAATTTTCATTTGCGCCCTGTACTTTCATTCTACTAATAATAAAATAATATACAATGATTATTCCCTATCAATAATATAAATAAAATGCTAATATTTCTATTGTTTAAATAAAAACACGATTAAAATAATAATATAGATAATATTAATTACGACGTACATAATATACTCATATTAAGAATACTTACATCAGTAAATCCTGCAGATATGAAAATATATAAATATATGAATTTATTGTAATTATTAAAATGTTGTTATTATGTATCTACTTTTAATCCATTTTTTTTTTATTTTTAACAATATTGCATTTAAAAAAAATGTAATTATATTTTTTTGTATATTTAATTTCAGTATATCCAAATAGTAAATAGGTAATCAATTTCATAATGATATCTACAGTATTATGATGAATCTGTTTTTTAAAAAAAATATTTTACATAATTTTTTTATCAAATTTAATTTCTGTATATATACTCGTATTATCATGATCATTCTTACTTTTTTCTTTAATCTATTATTAATATTAAATATAAAAAATAAATAATAAAAATATATTATGAATAAATAACATTTTTTTTTTTAAATTTATATCATAGGTAGGTATAATTACACGTTATGTAAATATATATATATATCTTATCTACAAATATTTCTAATCGACTACTCGTATATCTACTCGTATATTTGTTTCAAAGTTAGAATATAAATTTTATTTGAAATTACTTTGTTCAATTTTAATCAACTATATTTATAAAAATAAATGTTATTAATAAATATTATACATTATTTTAATATTATTGTATTTTTTAAGTATATACGATGCCAACATTTACTAGCTACTCGTATATACACTCATAAGTCATAAGTATTAATAATAAAATAATTTTATATCAAAAAATGTAATCGCGTATAAAAGTAATTTAACATTTTTTTGTATAATATATTTAGTTAAAATGATTAATGGTAATAGAAATTTCATGTTAAAAATTGGTATTTTCTATTCCATTCTAATCATTCATTTAACATTTAATTCTAATCAACATGTACTTTATAGGTATTTAATTTAATTTTTTTTTTTTTTTGTATTATAGGTACTATTATTAAATACATATTATGTTAAATAGAAATTATTTTTTTTATTTAAATATTTATATATATATATATATATATTATTTTAATAATAATTTAGGTATATATATAGATTATAGATAAATTTTTTTTTGTGCGAACCCTAGTGAATGAGTTAATACAATATAGTCAAACCTTAAACCATATAATAATATGAATAACAAGGTTTTAAACTAATATCGTAATGATAAAGCCCTAAAGTTACCGAGGTTACGGTGTTGGTTCAAAAACAAAATAAATAACAGTATAGATACTTGATATTATTAAGTAAATAAATGAAGCCAACTACATTAGTTTTTATTTTTTGACAATTAATATTATAATGAATAACCTACATAAATAAATATTTAATGATTTAACGATGGTAAGTCGAACTGGACTTTACGCTAGCGTATTAAAAGATGAATATAAAGACGAAAATCAGGTAAGATCATAATTTATTAGACAAATATTTATAAATTACAATAAATTATTTTTCTCAAACATTTTTCTAAGTAACTTATATCTCTTACTTTAATATGTGTACCTATGTGTATATATATTATATTTATATTTGATCATCTGTATAAAATATAATATCTACTTTGCAGGTTTTAATATTACGTATTTAATAATATACTGCTCGTATATTAGTTTTGTTATAAATACAAGTAAAATTATGGTCATAAAATTTACTATTTGTTCTTTTAAATTAAATATTAATTGATTATGATAAGATATTGTAATGTTAAAAAGAGGAGCTAATACTGCTGTGAAAGGGATAGAGATGTAAGTAGGATGTTTAATTACGATTAAAAATGAATAAATCATCGCATTTATTTCTGGGCGAAAAAGTGTCTACATACATAAAAACAAAAAAGACAACATCATTGTAAAACCAAAATAATATCTGTAATGTGACAGAAATTGAAAGATATGTTATAATAATTATTAATATTATTATAAAATACATAATTATTATAATTAAAAATTATTAATAATTAAATAATAATAATAATTTAATTTAATATTATAGGTATATTTTTTAAATTTTATACGTAAATAATATCTAGCTGCACATTAAAGTATCAAAATTGCCTATACACAACGCCGAACTTAAATATCTTCCGTTTTATTTTATTCCTACGATTGTATTTACATTTAATTGTGATAAAAATTTTTATAATTTTTATTTTTTTATAATTAATATACTTTTGTTTTTAGACAAATGAACCAATTGATATCACTGGTATTTCGTGTAACCCAGCACCTATTATACTCAAACCACTAGCGACTTTATACAATCCTTATCCATATGGATGCTCAGTGTTGTGCAACCATCCATTGGATAGCGAAATTAAAGATCTCGTAAAAAAAGCCAAAGATGCACTAGTTGGTTATCTAATATTGTTTTGAATTAAATAATATATTTTATTTTTTTCTTAGGCCTTAGATCCGAAATCACCTCACCGCTATCCAGACGTAGATGAAATTAACATTATTGTTCCGGAAGAATTATTTAGGAAATATACAGAAACTGATTCTAGAGCTACGAGTCCTATACCTATAGTTGCACCAAGAAAATCACTCGATGAAATAGAAACGGACAAATCTCGACTTGTGCTGGATTTTGGTAGATGTAGAAGTCAACAGTCATCGATGAAATTTTCAGTAAGGAATAAATTAATTAATGCAATTTAATATTTTAATTTTTATATAGATCAAATTTAGGTATACAAAGTATCTGTAACAATTAAAACATTAATTATAATATAAAACAGTTATAACACACTTAATTAAATATTATTTGTTACTACATACTCTTATTATTATCTTAGGGTGTTGCGAGTCAAGATTTTTGCGAAGTATTATCATTATGCCAGGGCTCAATACTTCATACACCACAATTTATTCGTCCAAGTTACCCAACAAGTACTTTTAAACGAAAAATAGAAAATAAAAAAGTAGCAAGTAAAAAGCGCCTTAAACACAGAATTACCATAACAGAGAAGCAAGCAGACAATATTGCTGATAATTTAGTAAATTATTATATTAATATTAAATTACTTTTAATTAAAAATGAAGAAACCCAATTTCTACAGAAAAATTGTTTCCAAGTTTTCACCATTAGTGCTACTGAGTAAGTAGCTACAAGTACCTATGTAGTACGAGTAGGTACTCAGTAGTTGTATAGCACTAATGATCGAAATGCGTATTTGTTAAAATAAAAAAAATTTTTTTTGTAGAATTTGGGTTTTTTTATTTTTAATTAAAAATAATAAATTCTACAAGTAACTCAACACCAAAAAATATTAAATTACTTATAATAGTAAATTAACAATCAATGTATAAAAAAATATTAGCGTCATTTAGACTTACCTGGTGCACATGATATACAAAAAGATATTGAAGTAATGAAAGAAGTAACTTGGAGACGAGGAAAACCAATAAAAGCTGAGAAAAAGATAAAAAAGAAATCAGAAAAAAAGAATTCAAAACAAAAGAATAAAGAGTTTAAAGATTTACAAGAATCATTAGAAACTCAAGTTGTTTATTTGTTAATAAAATATCATTATATAAAATTATAAAATTGGTGGTTTTTATAGGTGTCTACTATAAATCCAAATTCAATAAATGGGAGCATAATTGTAGAAGATGGTCTTCGAGAAGTTGAAGTACAAAATGATAAAGAACCAATACTACAGTCATTTATAGAAATAGATATATTGAAAGAACTTCAAAGAGAATTACATTTGCTTGATGTTGAAAATGAATTCAATGTGAAAGTAATGTATAATATTTTTATAAATTACCTGTTAATATACAAGTAGAATAATCAATAATCTAATTAAATAAAATTCAATATACCTACTCGTATTTTAAATATATATAAAAATATATATTTTGTATCTTTGAGTATATTAAACAATTTTAAGTTTTTTACTAAAATATAATATAAAATAAATTCAAATAGTCATTTGTATATTTATTTTATAATAAAAAATAATAATAATTATTAATTATTAAATTATTTATATTAATTTTTTAAAGCACATTTAAATTATTTATACAAGATACAACTATACGTAAATACGTTTTAATTATTATATTTTTACTTTTATTTAATATTAATATACAAATAGAGTATTATATAATATTATTTTTAGAGTAGAAGCATATGGCATTGCAAGAAGCTTATAAAATGAGACCATTATTTATTAGTCAAAAAATAAATAATGAATTAGAGGCACTGAAGTGTAAATTAGGAGTAAATACCGAAGTAACTTTACCAGGATTGCCGAGAACATTTTCTAGAAAAAACATAAGATTTGAATTACCACTGGACAGAAAAAGTTTAAAATGTTAATATTCAAAAATAAATAAATAATACAAATAAGGAATTTTTGAAAATTGTTTTATAAAAATAATTGTTATTATAATTGTAATTCACATTTTTAACGTTTAACTCGTATTGTATAGACATGACGCCTTTGGACTATTTGAAAAATAATACAAGTATTATTGGTAGCTGTCAAATTATATATTCGAAAGTTTTCGAAAAGTACATGGACTTAGAGACAAGAACTATGAAAGAAAATGTTAATTTGTCTTTTATATTATTACTATAAATACGTTTGAAAAATATTGTGATAGATTTTTTTTTTTAGGTACTTCTATCTGCATTGGGTGAAATAATGGGTAGGTCATTTTCTGACCAAGAAGCTACAGATCTACAAGAAATGATCGGTTGGTCAAGCGATCAAATTCTCACGTATCGTGAATGGTGCGGTTTGTGTGGTGCTACAGAACGCCTCTTAGGTACTTAATATGTAATAATGTTATTTATATATTTATTAATATATTTTGTTTTATATGATGATTTTTTACTCTAATTATGTGACTATTATTTACTGACAAAACTTTTATGACTTTTTAGGGCATTGTTTTGTTCCACAACCGTTGAGTAAAGACCAAGATCCGTGTAATGAAGTAGAAAATGCCGATTTCGCATTGTTGGATAGATGGCTACAAGATTTGCCACCGAATAATATTTTATATAATTTATTGACTGCCATAAAAAATTCGTAACTATCATGAAATTTCGTAGTTTTTAAACAAAAAAAAATTCTATATCCGTTTATAAAGCATAATAAAAAGAGGGTAATATGTAATAACTAATAATAATAAACTTAAAACACATGGTCAATTAAACAATAATTCATATTAATTACATTTAGTTTTTTATATATACTTTAAATTTAAAAAATGTTTTAAATTATTAAATTCATTAGTATTTAAATTTTATATAAGGTGATGAATAAAAACTATTTTTATACGTACGTGTCGTATGTGAAGTATCACTTAGGAACATTGATTACGTTATGGTTATATTAAAATTATATATTATTGAATTTATATTATTAAATATTGATAAAAATTATTATTTTATTTAGAAATTCAGTATTAAGTAATAAAAATAATTTTTTTTTCAAATTAATGATTATAATACACTATTATATTTATTAGAAATAATAATTTAAAAAATATAAAATTAACTTCCTCTATACTGCTATTTAATTATTTAAATTTAAATATTTCAACAGTTACATAAATTTTTAGTATATTTTTAGAATTAAGTATAAACACATAAATTATATGAACAATTTATATAACATAAGACCGACAATTTATATGTATTTATATGTAGGTACCTAAATGATTACCTCTTAATCTTAATATATATTATAATCTAAATATGTAATATAATGACAATGAGTCATATTATTCGTATTAGTAATATTTTTTTTTTCAATTAATTTTATCTTTCAAAAAATAATTATTTGTATTTTTTTTTTTTTAATAACATTTTATGACGATGAGATACATTTTTAAATACCTACATATTTTATATATTATACTTATATATACGTATTAAAAGCGTACTTATAATATATTAAAATCACAAAATATTAGACATCCGAATCATGGAGTTAAAAATTAATTATATATCTATTTTATATTTTAATCTTAGAAAAAAAATATTTACGACGGTGTAATAATATAATAATAAATTATTTATGCTTGTTTAGAGTTATATGTGAAACAATTCTCGATCCTTAGTCTGTTGAAATGTAGGATACTAGGGTGTAACCTAAAGTACATGTTAGGATTGTCTAAGATAATACATATAAGTCCATATAAAATTGCGATAATTTGATCAAAAAGGTTGAGTTGGACACTTACTAAGATTTAAATCAACAATACAACAACAAAATAAGCTCTGAAGTGGAAACTTTGAGGAAAAAAAATTCTCGAGTAGGTTTATAAAAAAATCATACAAAAGTTGGATAAATCAGAGAAGAATGGGTATTAGTTATTTATGAAGATTACGAGTAGACAATTTATTAGATTTGTTAGTTAGAGATAAGTAAATAGAGATGAAAGATCCAGTAAGACAGACACAGTAGTCCAGTAATAGAGCGAAATAATCGAATAGAACCAGCAGAAAAACATAGGTAATAATATTGAAGAATATGTAATAAAATAATTATTATACTTATACGGTTTTCTTATGAGTGCCTAGTTTATTATTTTAGAGATTAAACAAAATTATCAAATAATAATAATATAACATATAATTGTAATATATTATATTAAGCACAAATTGCATTTATATATTTTTATTGGTCACTTATACATTTAAAAATAAATAATTTAATTCTTTCTTTATGAACATAATTAAGTTATTATAATTTAAATATGTATACCGTTTAGAGGACATAATATTAATATGTAATTTATGTAACCTCTCTCTGCTGCCACTACAGATTTGTTCACACACTAACACTATCTCTTTTAATGCAATGTGAAATGCATATTCATCACGATAATAATTGAGTACCGATATTAACGAAAGTACATACTTTTATGTGAGTTATATAAATGTATAATAATATAAGTATGGCGTAGGTATAATGTAAACACGAATACATGATATACTAGTTTCTATTACGTGATAATCATTTATACAGCAATTTAATCATTAATATTTTAAAAACGTATTATACTCAATACTCATATTATAACTATAAGTCATAGGACAAGGGACAATGTACTAGGTACATAATTAATAAAATAATCTACATATGTTTTTGTTATATAGATATGAAAAATTATCTTTGTTCGTTTGTGCACTAATTTATATTTTCATATACTTATAACCTACTATATACCTACCTACTGGCTACTACCTACACCCACACATATCTTATAAAATAGTATCAGGTAATTATAACATATTATAATACACAATATTAGTCCGTATAATATTAAATTTTTATAAAATAAATATAAATATAATGTCTACGCATTACATTTTATAAAAATTTACAATTTAATATAGGTAATACTGCACATGCACTAATTTACTTATGATATTAATAACATAATATATTGTCATATATTATGTCACAACTATTAGTTTACTACCTATACAGTATAAACTGTGGTGTAGTCCGTTAAAGCAACCGAGGTGTTAATCACCGTAGCCAGAGCCAGGCATCGACAGCGGATGGAGGTGATCACTGATCACCGCTGCGAAGTACAGCCAACTGCCTCGACTACTACCATCCCCCCAACCAGTTATGGCAGAAACCTTTGGGTACCAATAGAAATTTTGCCAAATAGGCATCCGAACTGGACCTTTGGGTCTCTCCCGGACACTGCGCTATACGATAGTAATAATAATAATAATAATAATAATAATAATAATAATAATACCTATACACTTGGTTTAAAATTATTCAAATAATAATATATAACGAAAACGTTTTATAAATTATTAAAATGTATAATATCTATTTAATAAGCGACATTTGATCCATATTATCTATACTCAAATGATATAAACTCTTGTATAAAGATATTTTATACCTAACCGAATTAATTTGTTACCGAACGTCGATAGGTTACCTAGGTACAAGACCGTGCCCAGAAAACAATTTCGGGGGAGGTTTGAAAAATAAAAAATATTCATAATTTGTATATAAATACAATACTGCCAAAGTATAAATGATAAATAAATAAATATATTATCATAATTAAGAATTAAACTAATATTTTAGAGTTATCAATATTCTAACATCATAATATATGCATATTAATAAATATAAAGTGTTAATAAATACTGATTTTAAATATTTTACAATTTAAGTAGAAATATGACAATTTCGGGGAGGGTTTAAACCCTTAAACCCCCCTTCAAATACGGCCTTCCTAGGTAGATACGTATAAAATTTAATATTTGGAAATTAGTTTTGTATAATACGTCGTATATAGCTAGTTCTTAGTTACCTAGGACAAGGCTCAATTTTTTTTTTTTTTTTTTTTTAGGTACTTATAACAACAATTTTTTTTTTATCGGTAACTCGTTAATCTTCTAGCAAACAACTAAAATTATAAAATCATTCGTATGTAATTTTAGTTCTAATCAATAATCAACTAACAACGAGCTATTATAACTACTATACTATTAACATATGTGTTATTATAAATACACACGAGTCACGAGGTCATATTATAATACAAATTTGTTAATAAAATAAAAGATACAACATGTACAAGAGAATTCGTCGATGAGGCGTATATTATTCTATATAATAATTCTAACACATATTATACAACAAAATATAATAATGCATACATAATTATATTATAATGTGTACGAAACGCGTAATTTGTAGTAAATACTAAATAATAATTTATAATATTTTATATACGAGCACATAAAATTTAACTTTTGACTAATGTGATGTAAATACATCGAAAAAGTGTACTTAAAAATTTATAATAACAGCGCCCAACCGTGGTATTTTAAGAATGAAAATTCTATTTTAATTTTAATAATACCTATTTTAATCGAAAATCGTCGTCGTACGGTTGCCACCAATCGCAGATTTTCAATCGACTGGAAAAAAAATAAAAAGCGACAGTTTATCATATTAGCCTATATAGCAGATAGATACTATACTCACTAAAACACCAGTCACCGGTGTCCTAAATATAGTTACGAACAATCCAAGTGGATTTATTATTATCACATCGTCGAAAGTTGATTTTTATGTACGAAATATCGATGTTTTATATAGATATTCACGTTTTTAATATATAGATACTAACAAAAAGCAACGACAGTGAGTACCTAATTAATAATTACCTTATTACGCCTTAATACTTGATTAGGTATCTGTTGATTCTTCCGCAGAAGAGAATATTATTTTACATAGGTTTTCTTTTATTTATTTTTCTGGGTTTCATAATATTCGTAAACCACAATAAGTTCGGTATTGGTGTAAAAATCGATTTAGGAAACGATTTGTTTTTTCGATCATTCGTCACTATTATAATAGCTACTATAGTATAATAAAGGTAATAGCGTCACACGGCACACCTCACACGTAATAATTATTAATTGCGTAAAATGAGTAAACGGCAAACAGGTTATAATAAAACGAATAGAATACTAGAATAGTACGATAATCGATTATTTTAGTGGTTACTGGTTGAAAAAAACCTAAATAATGGGTATAATCTTAAAATACGAAAAACGTGCACTTTTGTTTGGAACTAAAGTGATCAGTTACGACAGAACTTCACACGGCTCGTGAACGTTAATAATAATTAGTTATGAGTTGTTCTACAGATTTTATTGTTATTAAACTATAAGATATTAGCACAAATGCACAGTTATATATATAATAAACATTATTATATATAAATCTGTGGATATTAAATAACTATATATATATATTATATTATAGTTCAATGGACCTCCAACATTTTATGTAGTTCTAAACACGATTTAAAATAGTAATAATACTATCTTAATTGGTGGTTCTAAACTTTTTACTTCTTAGTTCTTACGCCCGAGTTATCACTCAAAAAAATAATGTTTGACGAACAATTTAATTATAAGTAATTTAATATAACATTATTATAAATTTATAATATTATTTTGTTGTGCGAAGACGATAAATAATAATATTGATATATTGATATGTCGACCACTTAGGTAGAGGTAAAGTTTGGGTGGTTTATCGGTCGTAGAGTAATATTCTGTGGTATTATCAGTCGCAGGCCACACGACAACGCCGACGCGACAATACTGTCACAGAGTACACGAGCTGCAGCTCGGGCTACGGCATGACGCAAGTCGCGCGTTTCGTAGTAGTGGTTATTGGTAATATAGTCGTTTTACCGCAATATAATATAATATTATTTTGAAAAAATAAAAAAATAATAATAATGATACACCTATATTGTAATAATGATAATGAACGTGTATTATAATAATTTAGTAGTTCGCCACTCCGCCAATGACGAGTCCGACGTTCCTCACACACGCCGCGACATTCCGTTCATTCCGATCCGGTGGTGCACTGATTGTCGTCGGTCGCGGTCCGATGTAGTTACAGTTTTGCCATATTGCCGTTTTTCGCGTCTCTCTCCCGTGTCGACTAACTACTTAACTCGATAAGGACGTGTGTGTCCGCCGCCGCCACCGTCGTCGTTTCGTCCAGCGAACGATCGCGTAAAAAAACCGTATCATAATAATAGTAAAAATATCGTTCGCCGTGTGTGACGTGTGTGTGTGAGTTTGTCTGTTCGAACGAGTGTAAAAACTATAAAAGTGTAAAACAATTTATCATTTTTTTTTTTTTTTTTTTTTTTTGTTTTGGCATAATTTTCGCGTTTAATATACTAGTTATTAATTGTTATTATTATATTATTATGATTATAATCTGTTCGACACAATAATAATAATTGTAACCCTTTTTTTTTTTTTTTTCGTTCAATAATATTAGAATTAATTAACATTTCGTCTTATTCTTTTGACATTAACAAAACGGCGTAATGTCCGTTTTACAAACGTCGCGAACCTGATGATATTTTTCAATACAGGTAGTATTCGTCGTCACCGCCCGCCAGTTTGAATACGATTGGGCAATATTTATAATATACCTAATAAAAAATTATAATTACACGAAATAAAATAGGCCGTAGAAATAAAATATACTTCCGTGAAAACCACCATGGCCGAGGTCGACGTGTTTGACATAGAATTACAGAACAACGATAAACCCAACAAAGGACAGAAAAATAACAGCGATTCGGACGATGAATTGTTGGAAATCGAAGAGGTAATATTAATCGGTGCTTTTTAAATGTTCAACCGTTTAACCATTAATCAATATCTAATGTCAAACATTGTGAAACATTACACACATCACCTACCATCACCTTTCTCACTTTGAGATAGGTACTTGAATCAATTTTGATTGTTTTAATACGTCTTGGTATTGTTGAGAATTACTAGCTACCACTTGTGGATGTATTATCATAGTATCATCAATTGAACACTTATAAATTCCTTTAAACCCATCGTTTTTATTCACTACCCTCAAAACACCTAACTTTCTTTATAAATTGTAATATTTCATCTCATCTTCTTGTACCTACAACTATATACTTACCTAATTATTAATTATTAGCTTGCCTAACAACATATTTATAATATAATATGCTAAAAATATATAATTTTATAAATAAAATCAACACACAGTTTTGTAACAATTACAAAACTTTTGTCACTTTTTGTTTACTTTTTTTAATACAAATTAATATAGGTACACTTAGTGTAGATATATCTTATAATATTCTGTATAATCTAAATGACTAATTAAAATAATATGAAAATTTTATGCCATGAAGTTGAGATGCTCAAACTTTTATTACTGTAAATTAATTAGGTGTTCTTTCTTTAATGCTATTATTAATGTGTAAATTACTCTTGAGTTAATTAAAAATCAATTATTTCAACAATTGAATATAAAGTAACTTTTATTTATGATTATTTGAATAATTTTACCTATTTTTAATCTAATACCTATTCAAGTATAATATGCCTTGTGGTCTAGATTTTTTGAATTTACCAAAACTATTTGGTACTTATATAATTATTTATTGTTTTGGTTGTTTACATAATATATAGATTAGAATTTAATTCTTGTTTTTAAAGTAAATAGATTAATAGATAAGATTTATTTAAATATATTTAAAACAATTGTTAGTAGGTACCTACCTACTTATAATAATAAAACCTATACCTATCTATATAGATATTTACTATAATGTTAATTATTAGATTAAGTGTTTCCATTTAAATGACTTTAAGTAGGTATATAAACTTATATATTAAGTTTTTATTTATTTATGTTATATATTATACGCACATCTTAAATAATTAGTAAAACATATTTATAAAATCAGTTTATTTTGCTTATATGATTTTTAAACACATTTCCTTAAAATTGTTTGTTAACAGTACCTACTTACCTATAGTATTAATTATTTAATATAATTAATAAACAAGAAAGTTTATATTTTGTAATAAACATTAGTTAAAAAATGTGTAAGTTATTTTTGCAAAACATATTATATTCAGAGTTTAAATTAACATTAATTAATTTGACATGTAATAAATACCTATTTAAAATCTATCTAAATATAAAGGTGTATAGAAAAAACAGACCTACCTTTGAAATAGTTTATTAATTTTCAAAAAATATGCAATGAAACATGTATGGGCATAGTCATTAGAATTTAGTAGATATCTTATGTTTAATATAGAATGCATATTGATAGGAATATAATATATAGACATGATATTATGTACATAATACACTATGCACATGATACACTAGGTATGTGTATACCCAGTGGAGCATTTACAATTTTATTAAGGAGAGGATATAGTTAGGTAAAAAATAATTTTATCTATCAGTTGAAGATTTATCATCCATAAATAACATCCCTCTGTAAATACATCACTGTGTATACCTACCTAATTTCAATCATATCCTTTTGATGTTATTAATATTAAATTTAAATATAAAATTAATGTTTTTCAACTACAAATAATTATTATTTAATTATGTAGAAGGTACTTACTTAGAAAGTAAGTAGAATCTTAGAAGATACTTTTTCAATACATTGTCTTTAGTACTTTACAAATAATAAATATGAAAATTAGTACCTAAATAATACAATAGCTAAATTAATAAATACTAGTTATTATTAATTTCTAAAACTTCTATATTATGTTGGCAATTTGTTTTGCAATAGAAAAAAGATAAGATTATTGTTGAATCAAATTTAAATTGTATCTATTTTGCACTCTGATGGTATTAATGGGTACCTCTTATTTGAAAATGGATTAAGTTCTAATTATTTCTTTGAAAATTAAAACTATTATCAATATCAATTATAACCTTATTGACCTTGATTATTTAGTTTTATAATTATTACACTGTTGACATTTATTTTAATTATTAATATAGTAATTAGTAATTACTGAATACTAATGAATTGTCATTTTACATTATATTAAGGAAATCTTATATTTTTATACTGTACATATTAGTTGTACCTATAACATAAATAATAATTAAAATGATAAATAGGTATTTAAATAAGTAATATTATTAAATTATATTTTTAATTCAAATTATGTGTTAAATATTCTTTTAACAATTAGGTAGGTATTTAATATATATTTTATGAACATATGAAAAATTAAAGAAGAGGTTTTCTAATTATTACCCTCAGTATTACCGATTTAAGCCTTAAGGTTAAATCTAATGCCTTGAAAATTTTTTATTCTTTAATTTTATGATCTTTTTAATTAAAATATTTATATTTACCTACTACTTAAAAGTAACACAATAATATTTACAATTAAAATTTATTATGAAATAATTGAAAATGTTGTAGATAGTTATTTTTCCTGTATTTATTATTATTTCAATCGTCATCTGGTGTTTTATATTACATTGAAGAATATTAAACCGGTTGATTTTATATTATGATAAAATGTTTTAATTATTATACAAATTACTCATATTAAAATTATTATTCATACATATTAATATTTGATATTTAAATAAATAAAGTAATATTATATAAAGTTCTTTTACTATAATTTTTTTTAATATTAAAATAAATAATACTTTAGTTCTTTGTAAATTTTATATACCTATTGGTATTTATGCATGTATTCACCGTTATTATTATATTATTAATATACATAATACACCTACCTACATATTATTTATATTAATTATTATTTTTAGATTGGTAATTATAACATAAGATAATTACCTAGTAATTTTAAAAAATCTGACAGGAGTTTAGCTTACTGGGGCCTCGTTATTGTATTAGCCCTGTTTAGTTCTATAATTTATGTAATAATTTTATAATTTGGGTATATTGAAAAATATATTTAACAACTACAAGAAGGTATAGTATGAAAAGATAAAGTGTCTACAAATTATATTAATACAATTTAAGTAGAAACTTAAACTTAACTTTCATCTTACATTATTCTTAAGTATTTAATTTTTCTATACCTATAAAGTTAACTTCTTTTTGAGTTTATCTAGTTACTGGGATAGTTATTAAGAAATTATTACCTACGTGTCTTATATTTTAACCGTGTACTTAATTACATAATATAATATTAATAAATACGGTTTTATAATAAATGTATTAAAAATTTAATTAATTTTATAGCTCTAATTTATAACTATATACATTTATTTATTTCTACAGGAATGTTATGATCAAGAACCAAATATTTATGATTATGATGAAAAGTAAGATATTATATAGTATTTTAAATACATATATAAGCATAAAAATTTAATTTCTCAATTAATATTAATACAATCAATTGAATTCCATTATATTTTTATTTGATAAAACATTGTTTTATACTTTAATATTTAAAAATAAAAATAAATTTGTTATTTAAATATTAATATTATGTTACTAAAATTATCAGGTCCAGTGATGTAGAAACACTAAAGTTATCAGACAAAACTGTAAATCAAACCAAAGAGAAATTAACTCCAGAATGCTTCAGTATATTAAAAGTTTTAGGAAAAGGAGGTTATGGAAAAGTATTTCAAGTTCGCAAGAAAACTGGTAAAGATTCTAATCGTATTTTCGCCATGAAAGTTTTACGTAAGGCCACAATTGTAAGAAATTCCAAGGATATGGCTCATACCAAAGCAGAGCGCAATATACTTGAGGCTGTTAAGGTTCAAGTTCAATTTTGTTTATAAATATTTCCCCTATAATCAATTTTATAAAATCATTAAATTCATACAGCATTTATATATAAACAAATTTCTAATTATTTTGCAGCATCCATTCATAGTTAGTTTATTCTATGCATTCCAAACAAACGGAAAACTTTACCTTATTTTAGAATATTTAAGTGGAGGTGAGCTTTTCATGCATTTAGAACGTGAAGGAATATTCTTAGAAGATACTGCATGGTAATATATTATCATATTATTTACTACTAAAGTTATTAAATATTTTTATAATATTTAATCACTGTAAAATATCTCCAATTACGTTAATTGTTTACCAAGTATTTCTTTTATTAGATGTATTAATTGTAATTTATTACATTATACAGAGTATTAATAAAATAATAACCATTATCATCATTATATTATTAGAATATTTTTAATTTACTAAACTATGTGTTTAATGGTAAATATGGTTGATATTAAGTGTAAATACAAAATGAGTTTGTAATAAATGACATGTAACTTGTTAGATTTCATCATATATAAAAAAAAGTAGGAAAAAAAGTGATTCAAAGCCAAATTGACCTACTAAAGTAACTACTACAACCTTGACCTGGATTTCTAGATATTACTAAAACTATTGGTACTTGTGTCCTACAAATATTGTTTTCCCAAAAATAATATATATATTTTTTTAAATTCTATTAATTTTTTAGATTCTGAGCGAAACAAATTTTTTTTTAGTTTTGAAGACTCTTACTACCCGAAATAATGCTCCGATTTTCACAAATAGCATATGTTTTTGGTTATAAAGTGGATGTAGTTGGTACTTTATTTAGGTCATTTTTTGAATTTTTCAAAATTGACTCTAAAATGGTAGAAAAATGACGAAAAAACAGAATTTTTCTCGAAAACTGAAATTTTGATGAATTTGATTTCAATATTTGATGATAACTTGGGAAATTTTGAAGTTAAAGACTTGAAAATTTTATTGGGTATTCATATTAGTATTATATATATGTGGTAAATTTTTGGAACCGTGAGGTTAATTTTTTTACAATATATATGACTGAATATTTCGTAAAATTCTTGTTTTTATGTATATAATGTTTGTTAAAATTGGCAATTTTTGTTATTAAGGTCTGAAAATTTTAATGAACAATTAAAATAAATAAATAAATTTAATTTTAATACTTACATATTACTTGAAATTTCTTTAAAT
>JAIUCT010000014.1:5415879-5447769 GCA_021307375.1 Tetraneura akinire
GAAGAGGAACCTATCGTTGAAGAGGAACCTATCGTTGAAGAGGAACCAATCGCTGTAGAGCAGACCTACGAAGAGGAGGTGAATGACCAGTCGTCGACTACCAAGTATCCGAATTTGGAAAAGTTAAACGACATGTTCTGGATGACGCTGGAGAACGTGAACGCAGACGAGAAGTATGGCAAACTAACGATGAGGACGGCGAGGATCTCGTTGAACACCATGTTGAACTCACCAGAATTCTGGCCAATGTTATATGCGCTGGTTGAAAAACATGCCAAAACGACAAACGATCAGAAACGAGCGGACAAATCCATCCGGATAATGAATTCCGCGAAGAGAGTTCTGACCAATCCGAAAACGGTCGGTGACTTGGCTACAGTGTTCGGCCAAGCGTACACTGCAGCTGTCAAATATTATCCGGGCGCGAATCCAGAAATTTTAAAAGGTGTCATCGACGGTATCAACAACGGTGATATTAGCAATGGTCTAAACATGTTCACAAAGATTGTACAACAAGTTGATTTGAATCCGGAAAAATTGTCAAAAGTATTTTTTTATATCAGACAATTGTTAAATATGTTCGGAAAAGCACCGTTGAACATGAAATCAAGAAACATGCAAATACTTATGAGGACCGGTTTCAATTCATAGAAAGATTAATCATTCAAGGAATAATTAATAAATATTAATACCTATGTTATTTTCTATGAGCCACGTTTAATATAAATAACTATATTATTAATATAGTGTATTATATATTATTAACATATGTATTGTAATTCATTTAATTGATTATAATATTAATAATAAATAATTTATCTTTACAGTTTCACACGATTAGTACATTTATATAAAAATGATTAAAATTTCGTGTTAGACTATATACACAATATTTATAATATTTAATTTATAATAGTTACATATTATATACATGAAAGAAAAACTAAAAACACAACATTGAGTAATGTACATATAATTTTTTTTAAGCACTTACAAGAGACTTAAATATGTTTCTATTGATTTGTTTTAGTAAATCACTATTCATTGTTTTGATCAATATTACAAATTAGTAGCTATTTTAATTATTTGTGGTTATTAATGAATTACAATTTGTAATTTTTACTTCAGAATGTTCATTTAAGTTGATAATTCGATCACTGTTAAGTGAACTTATTATTGCTCTTTTACTTTTACGTATAAATAAATATATTATATACACATAATATAATAACAGGCATTTAACATTGAAATATTTTATAGTTTTTATATTTTTAATAGTATAGGAAGTATAAAATTAATTAATTTTAAATTATTAACTTTATTAAGTTGGTGTATCTGAGATATTTATTTAAATTATTGGTGAGGTAAGATGTTATTAGTTACATAATGCATTATAAAAATATCAAATTGTCAAGTATTTAAATATTAGATTAATCACATAAAATTACTAATTTACATTTAATTATTGAACACAAAGTGAATAATAAATTCATTTGATAATACATTAACATAATTTTTAGATTTTATAAAATTAACAATAAGTAAAAGTCAAATAATCAAATAATTTATTTATAATTTATAAAATTTAACAATGTGTTTCTATTTTATTATATTATTTAACGCTTAAACATAAGAATTAATTCACAATGATTTGTATGTGGAAATATATCAACAGGTTTGATTGATTCTAAAGTAAAAGGACAAGATTTTTTATCATTCGCGATTAATTGAATAAAATTTTTCATTGTTATTGGACTATCTGCTTTACATGAAACATATGCAAGACTGTTGATTAAACTATTTTTTCTAATAGCATTAATAACTTTTGGATCTAAAAATGATTGCAATTAATAAAATCGTCAATAAAACGATTATGTCAATGGATACTCACGCACTCCTGCTCGACCAGGATTTAAAACAGAACAGAAATCACTGGTCATACGTATTTCATCTAAAACTTTTTGTAATATCTGAAATTGTTAAATAATAAAGTATAACAATCAATTTTAAAAATAAAGAGAATATGTGTTTACAATTTCCAAATGTCCTTCAATAAAATCACAATTGTATATATTGTTTATTCTTGCAGTTTCTTTTGCATCACTGACTGCCTGTATTCCCGATTCAATACCAATACAGGATTGTACATATTGACTGCCTATTATACTTATAACACCTTTGAAATAAAAATGTTAATTAACATGTTACATGTTATTTACAATCAATTAGTAATAATTAATTAGTGTATACATTGAAAATTTTACCAGTGCCTGAACATAGATCTAGTAGATTTGATGTCTTTGATGGATTTATCAATTTAAACAATTCATTATACAAAACTTCAGCAGCTAATGTATTGATTTGAAAAAATGAATCTGGCGATATTCTAAATTTAAAACCACAAATATTCTCATAAATATATTTATCACCATCAATAAGAATGAATGTTGAATCTTTTGAACTTCTTGTATGCAAACTAAATGAATCAAACAAAATCTATAAATATTAATTTAATGTAATACATAATAAATTTAATAACTTAGAATGGCCCGATACTAATTTTTTACTGATATATATTAAAAAACCATGATCTAATATCAAGATATTATCACAGAATGATTATTCTTCAATACCATACTGTTATAACTAAAAAAAATTTTTCTACAATATTGATTTAAAAAAAAAAAAAAGAATACTATTGATATTGAATCATGTATCCATTCCTAATAATTCAATTAAAATATTTCATGTAAAATATTTCATATTTCTCTCTCTGCCTTATATATGCATAAGATAGTAAATTTAATACAGTTAATAGTTTTAGTATAATTAATTTAAAAGTAAATTTACATATTATAAAATGTGTTGATTAAAACATAGTTTTTTTATATTTTTATTTTTAAACAAGTTATAAGTAGTTAAATAACTATTTTAAATACTTATACTTTATTAATAAATTTAAAAAATAAATTAAAATAAATGTTCAAGTACAGTTTATGTTCTTCTCAACAAATTTCATAAGTAAATTTACTTAAATATTTATTATAAATAAATTGTACTAAAACTATGGTAAGAAGATTTTTTATCTTATATATATGTAAGACAAAAACCACAAACATGTGAGTTGTAGTGAAGGTAGTATCCTCTTAAGGAAACAACGTACCATGGTTTGTTATTATTATATTTTATTAAACATTATAATTTATATAATAAATAAATAATATTACACTAAATAATGAAATATTATATCTAATTAATTTAAATTATAATTTTCATTTTGATACAAATTAAAAGTAATTATTATTTTATTATTAAAAAAACAAAAAAATACATTAAGATATGTGTTTTTATTTATTATGGTTTATTATATTAATTACCTCGGATGAAAATATAATGAATTTACATTAATATTACTAATTTTCAAAAAGTCTTTAAATTTGTGTTGTTCTTTTAGCATCTTTTCATTGTCGTAACCTCTAGGATTAGCAACCACAATGACCATTAAATCTCCCTTTAAATTGCTTCTTATAATAATACCTCGCCAAAATCCTTTATCCATATGATCGTAACTAACAAGTAATTCAGATTTTTGAACAAATATTTCAAAAGCCTTAAAATTATAACATTAAATTTATTTATTAGGTTTTATTCAATATACCAATAATAATAAAAATATATATTTGGTTAATATAGACTAGGTACCTGAGAAATATCTTTATGAGACTGTTTCATATTAATAAGTTTTGTAGCAGGAACACTATATAAATTTCCCAAAGGATTACCAACAAATAATCCAAGAGTTTTTGGATTACCATCGATGCCAGGTCGAAAATTAAGTTCATCTTTATTACGATATTCATTTATCTGTGGCTAATTATAATAATAATATGTAACGAATCATATAATTTTATCATATAACCACTTACAGATGACGAAATAGGATGAATTTTGGGTAGTCTGATTGGTGTTTTAATTTTATGTAGTCGGCTACGTATAACTTTGGATATTCTAGAAGTCCACTGTTGTTTCATAATCAATTGTTTATCGTAGGATATTTGACATAGGGGTGTTACAGCATTTTCTAATGCTTGAAATTGTGTATCCTGTGTGAGTTCTACATCAAGTTCTTTTACTTCAGTATTTAAAACAGAACTCTTTAAAAAATAAAAAGTATACAGTAAAAAAATGATTAAAACAATAATTATAAAACTAAACAGGTTATGATTAATTTTTTTGTAAATTTAAAATGATTAAAAAAAAAAAATAACAATATTTTATTATACCTTTTTACGTATTTTCATCCAATGACTACTAAAAAAATATGATGAACTCATAACTTTTTTTACTTTTCCTATTTCATGTACATTATTAAGACAATAAAATGAACACATTTTTAACAAAACCATAACGATTATTAATTATTATTTACTACTATTATAATTGATTATAGAATACACTTTTACTTTCTTATACAATTAGTACTTAAATAATTAATAATATAAACACATTTTAAATTAAATTTTTTTTTTAAATCATAGTGTAATATGTATTGTGTATGTATCTATTCTATACTCTATAGATTATATCACGGTTATCTACTAGATAGTAGATAGATAACTATGGTCTACATTTATAGTAAAATAAGAGCTTCGTATAAGCACAGATTAGATTATGGCATAAGCATGGCCAAACGTTCTGTAATAATTAGTGAAGCTCTTATATCATAGACATATAAACATATAATTGTTTATGTCTCATATATAATCTATATTAGTGATAAGGGTTAAAAAACATAAAATGGCTGTCCCCAATTTTTTTCAGACAGAGGTGTATCACGACGTCATGAGGACAAGGTTTTTAATTTTTTATAAATAGGTTCGCTTATCATGTCGAGATGTTGTGATTGATTGAATACGCATGACGTCAAAATAGTAATCTTTTATTTTCGTTGTTTATTAAAATTAATAAAATATAAAATATAAAATCCAATAGCATTATAGAGAAAAATAACCAATATTTCATTTCAATTTTTTATAATAGCTATATTTATTTATATGTAAATTATGGAAAAGTTGAAAAAGAATACAAAAGTTTAAAGTAGTAATAAAAATATATAATTAAATCCCATTTTAAATTAGATGTAATGAAATATCATTCACAAAATCACAAATATGTTATACAATGTTATCAATATTAAATTTTAATGATAGTAATACAGATCATAATTTTATAGATTTAACAAATTTGTTACTTTATGAAATATCATAAAGCGCAACATAGGTATAACATACAAATATATTTAAAGCTTAAACAATATTAATAAGTGATAAAAATATTGTTAAAATATTAGATAAATGTTGTATACAAAAATATATTAATAAATAAGAAAATATAAAATATAAATTATTTATAAATTTAATAATACTAATAAGTAATAACTATTGAATATACATTATCCGGCTAATATGAACACTACCCAAACATATTGAGTAAAGTGAAAAAGAAAAGTACAATTTGCGATAAAATAAAAATAATTGTTACAGTTTACAGATTGTTGAGCTGAATTTATTAATATACGGTATTGATTTATTTTATATTAAAATATAACAACAATACCATTAACTTAATTAGAACTTAATTGGAACAAAATAAAGTTGTTTGTTTTTGATAAAATATTGTGAAACTTGTAAAACAATTAACAAGTTCACGATACGGAAAATAGGAAATGCTAAATATTTTACTGGTGGTCAAGGGTTTAAAAAAAAAACGTACCTATACGTAAATCTGCTGGAGTATTTATGTAATTAGAGTCAACCCACCTTTGGACTGTAAAAATAAAATATAAATAATAATATATTATAATTATTGTTAATAACGTGATTAATTATTCACGTACTTTGTCCATATCTATTAATGTGGTTAATGTACACATTAGCCGGATAATGTATAGGTACATATTTTGTGCACATACTCATAAAGTCATAAGTCATAACACATTATGTATTGTATATACTCATACGTAACAATGAATATTTAACAAAATATGAATATTAATGGATTAAGTTATGACTTATGACAGATTGACAGTACACAAGTCAAGAACATTAGTACATTACTAACGTATAATTTCGTATTATACATAACAATTTTATATGGTTAAAATTATTTAATAATTTTCTATTAAGATGGTTTCACACTAGCCCGTCAAGATTTCATTGCAAGTTGAAATTTATTAATGATTTAAAAATTACGTTTATACGTTTTACAATATTTTTATGGCTGTTTGAATTTCATCATCTGCTCGCAATTGTTTATATTCAAATTCAATATTATATTCACCGTGTTTACATGTACATTAGTAAATTAGTAACAATTTCACCGTTTAATATTATATATTTATAATCAGTACTTTTCATTAACATATAGTATAAAATATTTTTAAATTCGGTTTTTAATAATACTATAGTATTTTTCATTGGTGGCATATTTGGGAATTGAGTATTTTCTTTTTTACTAATCGTACACCACGCTTTTTCCTTAAATTGTAAATATTCTTCAGTTAATTAATTTTATAAATCGATTTTATTAATAAGTTGTAATGGTAAAATTACATTACATTATATAGTTTTTATATTACACATTTCAATATCACTAGGTACGCGAAAACTTATTTAATCTGCCAATATTGAAAACCATTAACATTTTTCAAGGACAATATTATTACAAGTGTAAAAAGAAATATATATTTATTTTCGTAATAATTTTATGCATTTTTTTTCCCATTTTAATTTCATAAAAAAATTTTCCCCGAAATTTTCTTTGTTCAAACCAATTTTAAATGGATTTGATGAATAATATAATTATAAATTATTTGTAGAAAATGAATTCATGTTATTACAATTAATTAAAACAAATATATATATACCTAATACATATATAATTAATTCCATACTTATACTTCCGTTATTTATAGTTGCTGAATCATTTAACCCTTTAGCACACAAAACTATTTTTGATTTGATGCAATATATTATGAAACTGTGGTAGGTAGGTATATATTATAGTGGTATTTCATTTGAAAACACCCAAAAATTAATCAATTTTTATAAAATTCTTCCATCAAAAATAAGTTCAGATTTAATTTTTTTTACTTCCATTTTCGTTTTTAATTCTATTAGAGCACATTCTCGTAATCTAGAAAATCTTTCATTTAGTCTTTTTTCAAAAGTATTGTTGAAATCTAAATCGAAAGAAGTAATATGTTGAGTAATATTTCCAGTTTTTGCGTCTATTGCCAATGCTGTTCCTTTTAAAATTTTCATAATTTTTATGTTTTTTTCTTTTAAAACATTTTCCACTAAATTTAATGTATAATCAGAATCTAATCCAATTAAAAGATTAAATTCTAAATCGTTACGATTAGAGAATTGATTGAGAAGCAATAATATTGTCTGTTGTACGTCAGTTCCACCATCAATATGAGTAAGAGCTGTTTCTTTAGTATTTGGATTGTAAACAGTAATTACCACACAAGTCGATACTCCAAATGTACCTAATATATGTTTTTTTGAATGATCATTAGTAATAGCCACTTCTCCTTGGCAAACAGCAAAAGAATTTTTTACTGTTACTTTCATTATTGTAAAATTATTATTTAAAAAAATGACAATAAATAAACTAAACTATAATTAAAAATATTATAATTAACTACCGAAAAAAATATAAAATAAACAGTACACAACAAACCACGTAGAGAAAATAGTTGGTTATAACATGACAAAATAACTAATAAAAAAATTAACTAATCTTAAAATATTTTGTCATGGATTATAATATATAATTAGTAATTACATATATAATTTTACGTTGCCACACCCTATAGTTCTTTGAATTTTTAGATTACATTATACAATAATTATAAATTTATACTAATTGACGGAGCCATAGATAGATATATAAGGACCTTAACCTTAGATAATACACAAAAGATAGGACATGCCTATTCATACCGGATCACTACCATTTGTTCCAAAAAAATGTTATTCCAAAATATATTTGTTCCGATTACATCATTATCCAAATTTAATTCTATATCCATGAAATATTTCTTCCAATGAATCTTTCTTCCTAATTATATTTGTTCCAAAGAACTTTTGTTCCAAATAATATTTTATTCCATGATATTTTCTTCCAAATTACATTTGTTCCAAATACAGAACATCCAAAAAATGATAAGAACCGTCTTATGAAGTATCGATATTACGAATAGTTACGATAGTTACGATATTAGGAATACGAGTTCACCAAAAATGATAATAAAACAAAATGATTAGAAACCTAACTAAAATTCAAACTACCTCTTTATCAATATATATTAATAGATAAAAATTATAATTAATAGATTTCAATTTATTAAAATTATAATACTTATATTAAATAATTGAATTTTTCCTCTTTGCAACAGATAAATTACCATTTGATAATGATTTTAATACTACATATAATGAAGATATATTCGTTACAGGGGTAAAACATTTTTCTTGTAAATAATTAAAGTAATGAACTTAAATGCTGACCATGTAGCCTTATAATTTATTAAATTAAATTATTAATTTAGATGAATTCAAATAGCATTTGTAGTAATGATACGAACAACAGTTTGAAGAAAAATCAATTTTAATATGCAAACAAAGAACTATGACCATCCCTTTTTTTATTGTTTCATATAATTTAGTTATTTAAATAATACGTAAATTTATAATATATTAATAAAGGCAAATTTAATTTTAGATTCAAGAACCTTAGGCTTTACCTATGTTAAGCTTAACAGATACTAACAATCTATTTGGTATTTCTGAATGAATTGTTGCTGTACATGGTACATCTTTAATATTATTAGAAGAACAATATAAACTATTGCATATTTGAATTCAATATTAATATCGGATACAAGTAGTTATTCATTACAACAATTTTATAATCAAGTAAATATTTTTTTCCAATTTACATAAATATACCTACTTAAATATTGAAATATTTTTTTATAATGAGAACACCTAAATTATTTGTATCTGTTAGAGATAGACATTTTAATTATAAAATAAATAATTGTTTAAATTATATAAATTAGTCTTGAATAAATATTAATTATAATACATTATTATCCTTTGTGTAGCTGTAATTCAAGTTTTAAAGTTGTAATTAAAAATTAATTATTTATTTATTAATTCTTATTATTTTATATTAGAAAATACAAGAATTTTTCAAAATTCTCAAAACATTAACATTAAATATTTATTTAAAAGAACAGACATTCAAATAAATTTGGGAAACTATTGGCATTCTAGCAGCGCCGGATTGAGATTTTTCGGCCCACCGAGATTTTCAATTTCGATCGGCCCTCAACAAAGAGTCTGCCCATTTAACAATTTTTTTTTTTTTATCACAATTACAATTTAATTTGCAATGAGTACAGGGACGCCCCGAGGGGGGGGCCAGGTGGTGCGAGTGCACCACCTGAGAATTTTCTAAAAATTGTAAATTAGAGCGGTTCGTCCTGGGTAAACACGATTTTGCTAAGGAGCGGGTGACGCAATAAAAATAAATGTAGATTTTATTAATGTATTGTTCTATTTGTATGATCATTGATAGTATACTTTCATCTATATTCTATACTCAATGGTATGGTTAACAATTATACAATAACAGTGTTGTTAACCGGTAAGTGAGAATGGAGAATTCTATGTGTTTACTGTTTATTTATAGATTTGTCTTGGTTGCTAATTCGCCATCATATTATTATTTAAAATAAATGAATTGAACAGCTAATATATATTTAAAGAGTATAATTCGACGAAGGCACGGCTATTAATTGTAATATTGTATGTATACCTAATCGTGGTTAATTCGTGTTAATACGTAATATTATCATGGAGTAATATTTTTAATTTGATACATATGTAATAAACTCATATTATATTATATTTATTAGATTAAATTATTATTATAATAGGTATGTCTCAAAAAGGAAAAAAATTTAAAACAATACACTCGTATATTACGAGTAATACTAATAACAATAATCAGGTAAGTAACAATCTTCAAAACGTTTTTTTCAAAAAACTTGGTTGAGAAATAAAATGGGTAATGAGAGACTAAGTAGTTTGGGACTACTTAATATACATAGAAAACGATTTGACAGCCCACAGTTTTTTGAAGAACAAATAGAAAAAACCATCAATAGATTTGCTCTCAACCCAAGGCGTATTTCACTAATATTTGAAGAGAAGTGATAAAATATGTTTTTTATTTAATATATTTTCTCTGATTTTAATATACAATTGTGTTTATTAATATAATATATTATTATAATATCACTATAGTTAATAATTTAATATTATTACTAAGAAAAGTAGAAATGAATAATTTCTTATGTCTTTGCCCCCCTCCGCAGATTGTATTCTCACTAGTTATTTTTGCACCCACTGAAATAATCTTCTGCGGGCGTCCCTGAATGAGTACGATTATCAGTGCTATAACATAGCAATTTTTCATATATTTTCATACTATCTGTATAAAAACATTACCAAGTAATCGGGCAAGTATACATTTCATAAAAAATAAATAATAATAACTGTCCATATTTTTGTTTATCAGTCCGAATGTTACGCGGCCCACCGAGATTTTCTCAGTAGCTCGCCGGTTCAATCCGGGACTGCATTCTAGTATATTCAGTTTTTATTGAAAGATAATTTTTATTATAATTAATGTTTTTTTTTTTGTTATTAAATTATTATGTTTTTTTCAGATTCTAATTGGTTAAAATTGTTCAACAGCTGGTATTTAGAATATTATTATATAATATTAGTATATTTCACTAAGTCAGTAGCCAAACTATATAATATTGTTGTTAAATTAATTTCAAACGATTACTTCAAGCAACTATATACATTATAATATTTATGAAGCACCATATGTTAATAAAAAAAAAAAAAAAATGTTAAAATTATTTAATTATTTTTAATATTATATTGTATATTTTTTTTTTTTTTTTTTTTGTATTTAGAAATATTATAAAATATATGAGTTAATTAAATTTTCTATTTTTCTATAAAAATGTATTTTCTCAATATTTAGCTCAACTTTATGTAAAATGAGTCCAGAAACATTAATTTATACTAAAATATTTTAATTATAAAAGATATAGCTTTTTTACAAATTTTAATAATTTTATACATTTTCATAAAGTAATTTCAGTATTTTAAGAACCACACAAACAGTAGACTTATTAACAAAATTACTGTACTTCAAAATGTACTAATTTTTTATACCATGTCCGTATAACACTTTTTCGTTTTATTTTTTACAATGATAATGGAATTTTATATTATATAAAATAGAAATAATACATTTAATTAGCATAACAATGTGATTATGTAAACGACTGACAGTGAAATTTAATCGATTCAAAAATATTTAGTTTATTATTAAATAAATTTAATGTTTTAATTTGAATATTATGCTGTTTATTTATTTATTTTAAACCCGCATTTCTATATACTCTAATATGTTTTTCAGTTTCAATACAAATAATTACATCTTGACTTATTAATAAACCACAAAAAATGAGTAAAATGTTTTTAATAACAATGATTTATTATTGGTGCCAATTATGAAATATTTGGTGTAATTTAATTTTTCGTTTAGGTAAGTAATCAGTTGAAAAATCCAATTTCAAATCATTATTTATACGCAAATAGTTGAAAAATAATTTTAGTTATTGTAGAAATAACTCAATATAATATTTCATATTTCATTCAAAATCTAATACATAATTCAATTTTAATTTGATATTTTAATAGGTAATAATAATAAATAATAATAATTCTTATTACAAACTTGCCAAAGAGGCAAAGGAATTATAAATTATTGCAAAAATATTAAAGATATAAAAGTCAATACTTAACGTATAATTATATTAATTGTAAGGTAATATAAAAAAGAATACAAAATTAAATTTTTATTCTACGCTGTTTCAATGCTGCCAATTTTCAGTTAAATGTATAATATTTAAATATTATCTAATAAATATTTTTTAGTATTAAAGATCATCAATGAATTTAATCGTTTATGACCTGTCCGAATTCGCAAAGATTTTTATGCCATAGTTTTTATTAAATCTGTAGCGGGTGAACCGTTCGACGTAGAACGTTCAAATTTCTTATGAGCTAGTTTCTACTTTTCTAGGGATGTAGAAAGACGTACCTTTGGAATCAGGGTCCTAAGGTTATCGGTTCGGGAGAAAAACTTTCAGGAAACCTCGTCCTCATCAAAAAAATGAGTTTTAATTCTATGGTAAAAGTCTCTAAGTATAACGGTTATAAAGTTACTCGACTTTGAATAGTTGAAATTACTAAATTAGTTTTCGGCTAAAATTCGCAGGTCCTCTCGGCATATTATGATACTCTACCCCGGTATTTCGAATTATCGCGGTGTTCGATTCCAACTATTTCTAATCCGAATAACTCTATAATCGTTATACTTAGAGACTTTTACCAAAGAATTAAAATTAATTATTTCGACGAGGACAAGGGTCCTTCAAAGTTTCAAAAAGATCGGTCCATTTTAATTTTTTTTTTAAACACGCAATTGTCGTTGTGTTTTTTTGGATTTCCCGATTTTGCTGCTCAACCGTATATCGTAGGGACTTGTACCATATAATTGAAGTCGTTCCACGTGAGCCTATTGAGAAGTCCTGCGAGTTTCAAAGGGATAGCTTCGATATCCAGGACGCCACGACGCGGGACCTATAGATTTTTATGCCATAGTTTTTATTAAATTTGTAGCGGGCGAACGGTTCGACGTAGAACGTTCAAATTTCGTATGAATTAGTTTCTAGGGACGTAGAATGACGTCTCTTTGGAATCAGGGTCCTAAGGTTATTGGTTCGGGAGAAAAAATTTCTCGGAAACTAATAGTGATAGGGTCTTAAAAAATCCGGGATCGTAAGCGGACGGTCCCAAAAACGATTTTCGATAAGAACGTCAAGTATCGTAAGTCCCTTCGTTCCCTTCGTTTCGGCCGATGAAAATTTTTTACGGAAATATCTATGGGCCCCGCGTCGTCGTGTCCTGGATATCGAAGCTATCCCTTTCAAACTTGCAGGACTTCTCAATAAGCTCACAAGGAATGACTTCAATTATATGGCACAAGTCCCTACGAGTGAGGGTTGAGCGGCAAAATCGAGAAATTCAAAAAAAAATAACGACAATTGCGTGTTTAAAAAAAAAAAAGAAAAAAATTAAAATGAACCGATCTTTTTGAAACTTTCAGAATACCTTGTCTTCGTCGAAAAAATGAGTTTCGCCTCTATGGTAAAAGTCTCTAACTTCAACGGTTATCAAGTTATTCGACTTTGAATAGTTGAAAATAGTTTTCGGCTAAAATTCGCAGGTCCTCTCGGCATACAGTTTTCTACCTCGGTATTTCGAATTATCGCGGTGTTCGATTCCAACTATTTCTAATCCGAATAACTCTATAACCGTTATACTTAGAGACTTTTACCAAAGAATCAAAATTCATTTTTTCGACGAGGACAAAGGTCCTTCAAAGTTTCAAAAAGATCGGTCCGTTTTTAAATTTTTTTTTTTATTTCTCGTGTCTCCGAAAACACGTAATATCTCACGAACAAAAGGACTTAGGGGATTTCACCTTCTTATGATAAAGTAACTTAGAGACCATCCCTATACGATCCCGAAGATTTTAGAACTGTAGCACTCTTAGTTACCGAGATATTTTATCTCCGTAACTATGACTTCTAGAACCCTGATTTTAAATGGATATTGTTTTCCGACCCTAGATAGACCTTTATACTAAATTAGAAAGTCCCAAGTCAAATAATTCACCAGATACGAATTTTTTAAGGTACGAAAATCATCAATCGCATTATTATTTTTTTTTCAATAATAATGCGATCTTTTCCAAACTTGGAGGTTTTAATAAATCCTATACGAGCATCAATTTTTATTCTTTGGTAAAAGTCCGTACGAGTAACCATTAAGTAGTTAAATCGTCGTTGAAAAGTTCGGTTCCGATATGGTTTAAAAATCGGATCTCCTATCATCATATTGTATTCTACCCCGATATTTTGGTTTAGATCGAATATATTTTTAACATTTTTGATTTGACACAGATAGGTTTTGGGGTTTCAATATATTAGTTTGAATTAAATCCTTCACTAGACGATTTACTATAATACTAATAATAAATTTAGTATAATTATTTTAATCGTAAAATCGAATATTTTCGTCCAAATTTATTTCGCATAAGCTCATTACTGCTTTAATAATAATTATTGTATATATTATATAACTTTCATAGAATTAAACATTTATGCACAACATTTTATATAATAAAAAATAATATATTATAATGTTATATCGTACAAAAGTTTACGCAATACATTTTTCAACGGGAATATTTTAATAAAAAAAATTTTCATTTAACATTCGTTTGATTCATTATATGTGTCATATTACAGCAATTTCAATGTATAAACCACACAAGAATACATATTAACATTGAGCAGTGGCATATTTACATTTTTAAGGGGGGGGTGTCATATCATAATGAAATAATTTATAAATCAGTTGGTATAAAATACTTAAACTCAATTCAACCTGTTTTTATATTAACTAGTTTAATAAGAATTAAAATTAAAAATCACGGGAAGGGATACTCCTGCCGCAGGGATACTGCAGGTGTGCAAATCATGATGGTGTTTAATTTTACTTAGAATTTGAATTCAATAATAAACCATTGTATTCGAAAAAACGATTCTGATCGAAGTTCAGTCAGATAATGTAGGTATTGATTAAAATTTTAACATTCGATTTGATTTTCGTTTAACCTAAAAATATCAATTTTAAACAGCTATAAAAAAAAATTGAGAATAGGAATTTATCTAATATTTATTATGATAAGTAATATGTATATAATATACAATATACTTCAGTAAAATTTTCAGACCTTAAAGCCAAAAATTGCCAATTTAATCAAACATTATATAGGTACATAAAAACAAGAATTTTACAAAATATTCAAAGTCCTATATTTTGTAGAAAAATTAATGCAACGGTTCCAAAATTTTACCACATTTATAAATATAAATTTATATACATTTTCAAGTCTCCAACTTCATAATTGCCCGAGTTATCGTGAATATTGAAATCAAATTCGTCGAAATTTCAATTTTCGTAAGATTAAAAATTATATTATACTCGTAAATATACCACTAATTAAGTATAAAATCAAAATAAGACTTGCTTGTCATTTGTCACGAATAACATAATATACAGATAAAATTTGATAATCAAGAAATAGATTAATAATAATAAAAATGATTAGTAAGTACCCTTTTTTCTACGAATTTATTATTTGCTAGTATCGCCGTTTTACAATTTTTAATGCCGAAAAGGTTTATTTTATCGTACACTTGTTTTATTTAAATATAAATAAATAAAATCGAACAAAAGCTCAATTAATTGTTAATTTTTTTCTTTATTATAATTATTTACAAAATAAATTTACTATAATTATTATTATATTATTGACATATTTAAAATTTAAGGTTTCCAGTTACATTTAAAAATTCTTTGGGGGTTTTACAATGATGTGTGAATTCTTTTTTTTTTTTTATGTATGAAAACACTTTTACGACCCGAAATAATGCCCCGATTTCCATGAATAGCATATGTTTCCGGTAGGAAAGTGGATAGTTGTTACTTTATTTCGGTCATTTTTCGAATTTCTCAAAATTGACCCTAAGCAGTAGAAAAACTACGAAAAAATGACGAGAAAACGTCATTTTTCACAAAAAATGAAATTTCGACGAATTCGATTTGATATCTTACGATAACTCAGGTAATTTTCAAGATAGAGACTTGAAAACTTGTTTAGTAGTTTACTTAGCTACTATATATATTTGGTAAAATTTTGGAACCGTTTATAATTATTAATTATTTATAATAAAAATGTTTTACCACTGTATCTAATATATCTTCATTATATATTTATATGTAGTATTAAAATCATTATCAAATGGTGATTTATCTGTTGCAAAAAGGAAAAATTCAATTATTCAATATAAATATTAAAATTTTAATAAATTTAAATCTAAAATTTAAAATATCGTATTATTTCCTAATATATCGTATATTTAAAAATCGTATTTTCGATTTTGTTTTCTTATCATTTTTGGTGACTGTATCGGCCTCTATTTCCAATACAGATTTATTCCAAAAGACAATAATACCAAAATTAATTTCTTCCAATAAATAATTCTTCCAATTTAATAATTTCCAATATTTTTTTCTTCCAATGAACACTTGTGCCAAAAAACATTTGTTCCACATTTTGGAACAAATGTTTTTGGAACAAAAGTTCATTGGAAAACGTTTTTTTTGGCACAAAATTATTCGGCCCATTCATACCTGTTTAATACACAACGGGCACCGTGCCATAAGAGCACCTTAGTTATCATACTTCTGTTTGAAACCATTATTTTGGTAACTGCATGGTCCAATACTCTTATCAAAATATAAATTTTTGTTTATAAAAAAAGTATTTATTATTTTGTGTAATATTATTTTATTTCATAAATTTGTTAAACAATAAACAATAAACATGGTATATCCTAAACCGTGGTAAACACCATACATAAATTGTTTATTAAAACGGGCAACCAGGTTGCTGTAAAGTAGAGTGCCTTAAAGTAGAGTATCAAGGCACTCTACTGTAAAGTGCATTGGTGCAGTAAACAATTGCATCAAACAATTTCGCTAAAACGCATTGTTTACTGATTAAGTAAACAGTTTACAAGTTTACTAATAATTAACTCGCCAAAACACGCCTATTGTTACAATGTAATTAAACATGAAAAATGTTATTATTAAACACTGCTAATAAAACATTTAAAATTAATCAGTTTCTTTTATTAGCAGTAATATAAATCGGGAGAATGTCTCAATTTCTGAATTCTGAAGCTGAAAAAAGTGAAGTAAGTAAAATATTATTTTAAATTTTATATAATTTTTAAGGTTTAACATAGGCGTGTGCAAATTCCAAATTCAGAAAATTTCCAAAGAAATAAAGCTCATAATTTCACTTATTTTATAGTTAATTTTAGCTATCAAATTAATAATTGTATTAGGTTTTATTTGAAAAATGTTCTTTGTCCAAGATAAATTTTTGTGCAAATCTAATGTACCTACAACCTACTTAATTTATAAACATTTATTTATTGAGGATAAATATTTAATAATTATAATTTATAAATCCAAAAAATTATTTAGGATTAGAATTTGCTACATCTGCTGTTTCCATGTACATGATTATGTATATGGGTATATAATAAGTATATAAATATATATATATATGTTTAATTATTTTTTTTTAAGGAGGAATTGGATGAAATTGACAAGAAAAAATTAAAGAGAATTAAAGCAATGAAAAGTGAAGATGATGATGGTATAGTTTGATCATTATATTTATTTAATTAATATTTTGAGATATTTTGTTAAATTATGTTTATCTGTAATAAGAATAACTATATTACAAGCATTTTGTTACATATAACAAAAAAATCTATTATTTTATTTCATACTTGTATAATTTATAATTTTTTTTTACCATATATAATATCATAGGCGGACATTTGGGGTTTAGCACCTTAGAAGTATTAATAGCCCTTAAAATTGAAATTATCCCTAATAGGCTAATAATATTATATTATTGTTTTAATAATTATCAATTTATAATTATATATATATGTACTATATTTAATATATCTATACCTTTGATTTTATAATATTTATATAATATGTATATTATAAAAGCAATGATCTATATTCTATATTATACATAGTGTAATGGTTGCATTTATAGCCGTCTATTTGTATTTATTATATTTTATATTTCGTTGCTAAGTATTGTGTTAGATTATGAACGCAGGTCAAGTTTTTTAGGACTTGTAAAATATAAAAATAAAATCTTTGTTTTATATCGGTCTAATGACCCAATTCAAAAGACCGATTAGTATAGTAGGAATTGGCCAGCCGATTACTCCTTAACTGGATAAGAATAGATATAAATATTGAATGACACCCAAAATACTGTAAGGTACGAATCGTATATTGTGTTGCAGTAGAAAAAATAGAAATTATTATTAGATGTATTGTATTACCTATATAAAAAAAAATTAATATTATATGAATTGATCACTATCAATTTTAACTGCCAATTTAAAATAGTAATTTACACATGTGTTTATTATATTTCCAATGATGACAAATCACTGCGCAAATCTGAAACAAGCTCTATTTCCAAATTTGTATAGGATTTGTTGATATATTGAGATTGTATATGTCTTGAATTTACTCTGAGGAAATATAATAATAATAAATTAAAGTTATACTTTTTAATTTAAAAATAATTTAAATTAGATGATGAAGATAATATTCGTGAGGAATTAAGAGATGATAACCCAATTGAAGAAAGTGATGGTTCTGGTCATGAATCAGATAGTTAAAAAACAAGAAAAAATCAGATGAAGAATTTGATGATCAACTAGAAGATTATTATATCTTATTGAGGAAAATCTTGGTGTTAAAGTTGAACGCAGAGTATGTTTATTATTTGTTCATTTACATAATTAAACAATAAATGTAATTATTTAAATATTTATTATAGAAACAATTTAAAAGGTTAGATCATTTAGAAGAAGAATAAAGTAATGATGAAGGTACTGGTGAAAATGCTGTTCAAGATTGAGAAGCCATTGCTAATACTTTATTTGATATGTCTGATAATGTAAGTTACCTATATTAGAATGATTTAACTTATACCATAGGTATATTATAAATTATAATATTTACATTTATTATATATATAGGAAGAACACACAGATGATCGGGCTTCTTCAATAATTAAATGAGTTGATAATTATAATTTATAATATAGAAGGATATTCTGATAAAGATGATAATGATGGTTTTATTGTAGATGAGAAATCTATAAAAGAAAAAGAAAAACGTAAATATTTATTTCATGATGCCTCTTTAAGAAGCTCAAGACATTTTTGGTGTTGATTTTTATTATGAATTTGAGAAATCTGATGACGATAACATTCCAATGTATCATCACTCATGAATGAAATAAAAATAATTAATTTGTATTTTTTTTTTTTTTTTTTTAATTTAATTTCTATTTTAAAATTATTTTGCTATATACTATAATAAAAAATAATTTATTTAACTTTATATTTATTTAATATAATCAATTTATATTTAATAAAAACTATAATTAAAGAAATAAATACAAATATTGAATGTCAATGCGATGTATAAATTACCATATAGTTATGTATGTATTTTTAAGGATGTATGATTCATTGTTGGGTATACTATTCTCAAGAACCTCGGTATTTTTGGTAACTACTGAAGTATATTATAATAATATATTATACAGTAAAACCTCCCTTAACGGACACCTTCAAATAGCGCACGTTTTTATGGGAACGGGGATATTTTCACCACTTATATTGGAAAACCCCTAACTACCAGACACTTTTATGGCAATTTAATTTTTGATTTTGATAATTTTTATCGTACATATGGAATAATATTGTTATATTGGCTCAAGAAATTTCTAATCTAATGTTTCTACAATACATTATACTATGTACAATAATACAGTTCATCTTATCCGTCCATTATCTCGTCGATGAAAACATTTTTCTAGTTTATGTTCTGTCATGTTATTTTACTCGTACATTTTTAGTTGTATATACATGTTGTGTATACATACGGACGTTTTGGTAAACGTATTGTAGTACGCAATGGCTAGTAAACGAAAAAGATTAAGTCGGAAAGAAAAAATTGAGATTCTTGAATTTCGAACGTGTAATACAAATATGGGTGTTCATGCGTTCGCAGTCAAGTTAAGTGTTAGCAATTTAGCATTGATTATAGAATAGATGTATTGTATAATAAATGGTGTTAGTAAAACATAAATTGCGGATATCATAACTAATAACTTATATTAATTTAATAATTTATATTATATATTTTAAAATTATTTTTATTTAGATTTTCATTGATTTTTACATACATAATATAATTTTAAATAATATGTACAACTAATATTTATTTATTATAAAAATAATACAAACACAATACATACCTATATCATTATTATACATATGTATTTTATAAATGTTGTATATTATATTATGTTATTTCAAAAAATTATTTCCCTCTGAATAGCGGACAAAATTACGGCGACCAAGTGTCTGGTATTTAGATGTTTTACTGTAAATATAGATTTTTTCTATATTTTATAAATTTATATTAATGCATGTTGTTTGCAGATAAATTCTATAATTAAATATATGAAAAACTCGTATCAAATGTCAAGATAAAACTAATATACACTATATTTAGCAGTTTTTTCTTAATTTCTTAGTTTTTAGTAATTAATAATTTAAGAATATAAGTGAAATCATATCTATATCAAGATAAATGTTTGTTTTGGAACCACAGAAAACAAAATGAGTCATATTTTTATTTATTCAGTAGCTGTATGTTACTTGATACCGGTGTGACTGTATAAATATTGAATTTAATAACTTGTATAAACATAAAATATTCTATGAAATTATTAATTTTAAGTATATAATTCTGAAAATTGTATACAACTAAAGTTGTATTATGAAAGTTGTTTTGCTAAGAATTTTCTTTTCTTTTCTTTAATGTAATTATTTATCATTATACAATATAAAATCCTTTCCATCTATTTCCTGTCTTACTTTTTTATACTTAGAAATACCAATTTTTCTCTTTTAATGAATATAAAATTAGGAATAAAAAAATATTATTCGATTTAGAAAAGAAAATGTTAGTATAGTAATATACAAACTAAATATATATATAAACTAAACTAATTGTTATTGTATTATAATATATTTTTAGGATCAATTGTTAACCAGGACTTATAAGATTGATCTCAATTTATTATTTAGTTTTAGTTAGGTAATTAAATTAATATATGTTGTATTATGTACATATTTTATAAATACAAAAACTCCATTTAAAGCTTTGAGTAGATCTCTGTTAATTTCTTTTTTTAATTTTAAATACAATATACTATATTCTATGGGTAAAAAAACAACAATCCAACAATAGGTTAACATAAAGTATAATCAGGAAAGATTATAATATTCAATCAATTTAAAACCAACAAACATGAGTATAGCTTAGTTCATAAAATAATCATAAATACATATTGAAAATTAAAAATAACCATTATTATAAAGTAATAACATAAATATTAATATTGTATGTTCCAAAATAATTGAGACATACAAATCTCTAATATCCAAAATTTGCCCTTTTTAAGAATATTCACGACGGCAAATAAAAGAAAATATTCCTAAAACTATTAAAATATCTTTAATTAAAAAACACAATTAAAGTTTTTTTTATCATAATAACTAACATAAATAACTACCGGTTTGAATTTATTACTAAAGGTTTAAAGATGAAAGTAAAGAGTTCATGTAATTTAATAAATAAGTAATGCTAAAATAGTAAATACAATTTAGCCGTCGTGAAGACCTTTCACAGAATTTAAATTAATAATAAAAGAGTAAAATAATCACAATACAAATAACATACATTTACTGTGCAAATAAATCACGCAAATAATAGCCAAACTATAAAAATTAATGCAATCCACAAGAAAAGCTTCGATAAATAGTGATCATCTTGTTGTAATTGTCCGCCAACTGGAACTAATTTTTAACCATTTTTCAAAATTATGATTCGATTAAAATTATTTTTAATATTACTTACCTCCATGTGGACGATCAGAGAAATTAAATGATGTTAAAAACCCAAATGGAAATGCCCCTATACCAAATGATAAATGAAAGCCACCATCTCCAAAATTAAAACTTGGGAAACCCTAAAATAATAATATATAAATATTAAAGAACTAAAAGAAAAATTATACTAATTAATGACTTACAGTATTAGGATCAGGTTCAGTTCTTTGACCAGCAGGTCTTGGTGGAACTTTATTTCTAATTTATATATAAATAAGAGTTTTTAATAAAATATAATTATTTAGCAACTTAATAGTATAAACAAAAATCAGTTTACAATAAAGTACACATTAGAGAAATTATGAAAATAATTTTTTTTTTTACATGCAATTCTTTTCAGAAACTAGTCTCCTATTTATTTAGAACATTCAAACTCAAGAAATTAAGAAACTTAAATAATAAAACTATGATTACTTTTCAAAATGTCTTTTGCTTTGGTGATGATTTATATTAGGTGTGGAATATGTTAACAAAATTTGTTTTAAATATTTTATTGGATATATTGTACATCATATTAATGTATAATATAAATCAGCGTTTCTCAACCTGTGGTACGCGTACCCCTGGGGGTACGTGAAAAAAAGCGTAATGGCGGAAAAAATTATAATTGGTGTATTTTAAATGGTTTGGAATTTGTGAAATATTTAATAATGAGGCTGACGTAAAAGAAGAGTATCTTGAGCTTTCAAACAAAGCATTTAATGTTCTGCTGCCGTTCACGAGTACTGTATTGGTTTAGAGGGCCTTTTCGTCGTACACGTACATTAAAAATAAGTATCGTAATAGACTCTCTGTGAGTTCAGATTTACAAGTTTACTTATCATCCGAGGAGTCAGATTTATATATATACGTACATTGTATGACTAATTAAACTAATTAATAAATATTATTTTCAAATTGTCCATCATCGAACTTATTTCATAATAACTTATTTGTGTTGTGTGTGAATATATAATAAATGGACATTTGGGGGTACGTAAAGCAGTGGTAAGAGGTCAAGGGGTACGTAAATGAAAAAAAGGTTGAGAAACGCTGATATAAATCATAGTACTTGTATTGTTTTAAATAAGTTATTTAAGATTTGGAAAAATTAATCGCATGAACATTTTTTTATCGTTAATAATTATATTACTTATTAGACACCAAATATTATAAACTATGGTAACCAGATGTACTCATTTTTTTTTTTTTAATTACCTACATACTAAAATTGTTTTCTTTATAATTAGATTATTTATTCATATTTTATGGTTTGACTAATGCATATTAATAATACACTATAAGTATATAATATAAGCTTATTTTTTTTTTTAAATTTAAATGTTTTTTTATTAGTATAATAAAATTTAATGTTATTCAAATTAAATATGTTGGAAAGATATTAATAAAGATATTTTGTGTTTATAATTTTAATTTTGTGTTGTTGTCATTTTGACTTTCAAAATTAATTAAAATATTAATTATACTTGGTAGTTATTTTAAATAACTCTATTATTATTTAGTTATTTAAAATTTTAGTTAATTTTTTTAAACAATAATCAAACATTAGGATATTTCTTATATTTTCAATGTACCAATAAGGTTTTAAAATATTTTTGTTATAATGATACATACCTAATAAACTGACATTATATTATTATAATTTTAAATAATAATAAATAATAGGAGTTATATTTTAAAATATACTTTTTTTGAATTTTTAAATCTGGTAACCATATTATAACATACATTTAGTTTAATAATTTATTTTCTTTTAATTTAATTTAATAAATAAATATAATTATAGTAGAACTGAAATACCTAATTTCAGAAAATAAAAAATAAATATAAAATAGTTGCAAGAAATTCAATGTAGTGAATTTCTAATATCAATAAATTGGATGGTTTAACATAATTATAGTTTAGTTTTATAATTATGTTATAAATATTTCTTTGGTGTGTCTTTTTTTAAAATATGAACTATTAATACTTTATTACTTTAGTTTGCATTTTTAGTCACCTGGGATCTTCTTGTTTAGTATTACCACGTCCATAAATCGGTATTACTTTATCTTTGCTTATAACAGCTTTACATACTGGGCATACTTGTCGACTCGATCTAGTTTCTAACCATTGATGTAAGCATGGCCAACTAAAAAACAAAATTTAAATTTAATTATAGTGTATCAATATTATAAAATTAATTATTAAAGGATTAATTACGATGTCTAATTAAACATATTCATTAAATTATTAAATAGTTCTTATTTATAATTCATTTATTATAATTACAATGTACAATGTCTATAGTTCATGGTTTACATTAATTAAAATGAATAAAAAATAATAATAATGATCATCAATTATTTAGTACCTATACCTAAATATAAAAAACATAGTTAATTTTATTCAGTTAACATAAAATTGAATACCTACAAGATTACTTTTAGAATTTACCTATATACCTAATAAATATTATTTTTTGTAGAATTTATTATTTCAAATATATCTAAGTATTTAAGATTGATTTATGAATCTAAATTGAAAATACATTTATGATAAACAAGTACCTACTACTTCATATGATTACCATTAAAATATTTTTTTTTAAATTGATTTTACTTAATTTAATAGGTAGGTACTTCGTTGAAAAAATGTAGAATTATTCATTTTTAAATCACAAAATGTAATACACGTTTGATCATTTCAACAATCTAACTAAAATGAAAGTAATTAAATAGTTATTCATTTCAAATGATTTTTTTTTTTTTGTTGTTGTAATAATTAAAATAATTATATAATTATTAAATTATTTGAAATGCACCTACTCTTTTTTTAATGATTTAACAAAATAATAGGATATTTTCCAATTTATGTAAAAAGTCGCTAGTTTGTTAAAATGACATAAAATTCTTTTAACAATCCAATTTGAAATAATTATTTAATATTTATTAACTGGTGATTATTATTATTATGATTTAATGTTACTTACCAAAATAAATGGCCACAAATACTGACAACTGCGTCCTTGGCATTATCCAGGCATATGTTACATTCAAACATATTATTCTGTTCATCTTTGCCATCATTGTCTTTATTGTCTGTGTTTTTACGAGACGAATCAGATTCGCTACTGGTAGTTGCCATTACGCGTTCTATTAACTTTTGTACAACAGACATAAACTATTAAACACTAAATATATAAATATACACTACGTGTACACGCACAATCATTTACAAATCCCTAATAATTAACTACAGTAATAATAGTGAATAAACTCTACAATATTTATTTATGATTTACGCACTTATATTATATTATACTAGTATTGATTAATTTCTATACTAATGTAAACAACTACTATTTATTAACGTAGTAAATGATGTAATGTTATTTTTTCAGACTCGCACTATTTGAAATAATATTACTTTTGATCAGATTATTACTTTTTTTTTGTTCGGAACGTTCGTAACAGGTTTCAGTGAATTACGTGCCCTACCTTTTTCTGGATAACGAACACACACTTGGGAACTCGGAAATTTACGATTAATCGTTATTTATTTAAAATAATAAAATTTAAAACGTTTACTTTGCACCAGAAACCAGACTATAATATGAATATCGATATTCGATGTTATTCATTATTAACCCAATATTGAATATTCCATTATATTATTCTATAATTCATTATTTTTACTCGTTATCTATGCGAACGGACATGCGCACGGATAATGCAAGGTTGCTTCATCCGTCACTGATTCGCGTAATAAACTGTTATCAGACATCCGGGCATTATCCATCGATGGGTTACGTAAAACCATCGATGATGAACAATAATCATACCGGTTTTATAAATTATGAGGTTATGTTGTGGTTCATACATTTTACATTTTTGTGTTATTGAGTCGGTTTGGTTTTCGGATGTTTTTGCGTTTTGCTGTACGTTGTTTTTCACTTTTGCACCCGTTCAGGATATGTTCTGAAAATATACGATTTCAAACTGCGATAGTTTACTTCATGTTTTATATTCTATAGTTTTCTTGATTTTTTTAACCGAAAATGAGACATTTTTCAAATTAATGTTTTACTTGTTATTATTCTAATCATATATTTTCTATTATATTTCTAGTTGTTTGTATAATTTGTGTGTGATTGAAATTAATTACTAAAACTAATGCAATAATAGATTTGCATTTTGTCAATTGTTTTTATATCGTTTCAAATATATACTATTAACGCAATCAACATGTCATTAGTGTGTGCTAGTAAGTAGAAATTATGCATTAATAATTTGTATTTTAATTCTTAATATTCGAAGAAATAATAACATGTTTATTGAAGACTGTGAACGAATAACGTGATATTATGTATCAATTAGTAAATTTTACAGTGTCCATCGAAGAAAAACAAATTTTTCAGATTTTGAATTTATAGTGTTTATACCATAGTGATTGTGTACAGGATATGATCATGAACAGCTTATTTATAAGTGTCTTAGTTAATAGTGTTTGTACTGTTCGTAAATCCCACATAAAGCATACTGAGCATAACACAAGCGTTGAACTGAATTAAATATATTATACTATTGATATTAATATTTGTATATTTTTAATAGACTAATGAAACAATGAAAGCACTGTAATATTTGAATTAATTGTTAATATTGTTAAACTTAAAATAAAATATTATTTTTAGTTTCAAATGAAGTACCAGAGCATCCAGTTGTTTCACCAGTATCAGGCTCAGTTTATGAAAGACGTCTCATAGAGAAATATATTAAAGAAAATAACACTGATCCAATAAATGGAAAGGAATTGACCATTGAAGAGTTAATAGATATAAAAAGTAAATTAAATTAAATTAACATCAAATATGATATTTAAAAATTGTTAAAAAAGTAATATATAATTCAAATTTGAATTAAATAAAATATACTAAATCAGTACATAATTTAATTATAAGTTACAAGAAATAACAGATTCTTTAATTATTATGTATATATAAATTAAATAAATTCTTATAATTAACTTGATTGTACCTTTTATTATATAAATATTTTAATTATCACTAATTTGAAATGTTATTATTTTATAATGATGGTTAATATGAAAAAGATGGGAGATACAGCTTTAGAAAGGATAATACTGAAAGAAAGAAAGTGTTATATTACATTTTAAATTTAAGTGTAATGCTAAATTATAAAAAAGAGTAAAATTAAAATTGTCAAAATTAGTTTTCCCAAATTTTATCAATATTTCTCTATTTCTAAATAATTTGTCTTTTTTTAAGATAACTATTTGGAAATTAAAAAATAAAGTACTTCGATAAAATATCATTTGGTAAAATTCTCTGTTTTGTGAAAGTTTAACTATTATTTCTAACCAAAAAGTATCTTCATAACTCATATAAAATTAATGCACTCTTAGAACCATTTCTAATAATGTTGATAGTTATTATTTTTTTAATTTAAAAATATTTTTAGTATTAGCCAAAGTTAAATATAGTTCAACTTTATCATATAGTTATTTAGGTATATATTTTATATATTAATATACATTTAATACAAATTTACTTATTTGTAATATATATTTTTGGTTACATTTATAAAGAACAAATAAAATAAATGTTATAATTGTTTTTTATTTAATTAAATAAAAATATAATATAAATATAGGTATAATAATAATAAAATAGGATTATTGTTTATATAATTAATATAAGGGTATTGAAGCCATCATAATTATTAAATTTGGTATATGTATTAACCTAGTCGTATTGTGAATTATTAATCTTAAGTTACAACTACTTAAAATATGAAACATGTGTAAACATTTATTTCATCATTATAAGATGACATCTTATAAAAAGTAAAATTAAAACTTTTTTAATATATAATTTTAATTAATATTATATTACAGCTGCTCCAATTGTTAAACCTAAACCTGTGACTGGTACAAGCATACCTGCTATATTAAAAATGCTACAAGATGAATGGGATGCAGTTATGTTGCATGCGTTCACACAAAGACAACAATTGCAAACTGCTAGGCAAGAATTAAGCCATGCTTTGTACCAGCATGATGCTGCATGTCGTGTAATTGGTCGTTTGACCAAAGAAGTAACAGCTGCTCGTGAAGCTTTAGCTACACTCAAACCTCAAGCAGGAATTTCTGTTAATGATTCATCTGTGAATTCTGGAAATACTACAATACCACAGCCTGTAAGTTTATTAATCATATTGTGTAATGTTTTTTTATTTCGTTTTATAAATTTATTGTGAATGTAGGCAATTGCTATGGAAGCTGCGGGTGTACCAAATCAACCAACAGAAGAAGCTGGCATAACTGAAGATATTATTAAGAAATTACAGGAAAAGGCTACAGTTTTAACACAAGAAAGAAAGAAACGAGGACGTACAGTTCCAGAAGATTTAGTGGATCAAGAAGCATTAAAAACATTTAGAACATTGACATCACATCCAGTAAGTAAAAACTGTTATGAAAAGTAATATTACTTTCAGTGTTTATATAAGTAATATGTGCTATTTTTAATGTAGGGTCTTCATAGTGCTAGTATACCAGGAATATTGGCTTTAGATATACATAGTGAAGACACTAGTAAAATTTTGACTGGTGGAAATGATAAAAATGCTACTGTATTTAATAAAGATACTGAACAAATTATAGCTGTTTTAAAAGGTCATACAAAGAAGGTCACAAGAGTTATTTATCATCCTAATGAGGTAAAATTATTTATGTAATGTTGAAATATTTCAAAAACAATGGTATGAATATATGTTATAATATAATATTAATATATATTATAAAATTAAGGATGTTGTAATAACTGGATCACCTGATACAACAATTCGTGTATGGAATGTTGGTGCTGTGAATCCATTGTCACAAATAATTAGAGCTCATGAAGGTTCTGTAACTGGGGTGTCCTTACATCCAACTGGTGATTACGTCTTATCAACATCTACTGATCAAAGCTGGGCATTTTCTGATATCCGTTCAGGAAAATTATTAACTAAAGTAAATTAACTATTAAATTTAAAAATCTTGTATTTTTAAAATTATAAAAATTTGCTATTAATATAGATTTCAAATCAAAATTCTAACAATACGTTAACTACTGGACAGTTCCATCCCGATGGACTTATTTTTGGAACTGGCACTTCTGATTCAAATGTTGTAATTTGGGATTTAAAAGAACAATCAAATGTTGCAACTTTTGCTGGTAAAAAAATACTTAAATAATAATATTTTTTATTATTAATTTACTAAATATAATATTACTAATTGTTAATAAAATATCTTAATGAAGATTTAAGTTTGTTTATTTATATATATTTTTATTATTTATTTACTAGGGCATTCCGGACCAATTACAGCTATATCATTTTCGGAAAATGGTTATTACCTTGCTACTTCAGCTGATGATTGTTGTGTGAAGCTCTGGGATTTAAGAAAATTAAAGAATTTCAAAACTCTAAATATGGATGAGGGATATGAAATAAAAGATTTATGCTTTGATCAAAGTGGGACTTACCTTGGTGTTGCAGGAACTGATGTTCGGTGAGTAAAGTTTAATAATATTATATAGTAAGTACTTAAAATAACTTTAAATTTGAATTTTCAGTGTTTACATGTGTAAACAATGGCAAGAATTAAAAATATTTAATGATCACACTGCATTAGCTACTGGTGTTCGGTTTGGAAAACATTCTCAGTTTATCGCTTCAACGAGTATGGACAGAACTTTGAAACTTTATGGACTTTAAAAAAAAAAAAAACATTAAATATAATGAACAGTATATATTTTATATACTGTTTGTTTAGTTTAATATTTTCTTTTTTACTTCTAATAACACTAAAATAATTTTAGATGTATTAAAAAAAAACTTAAAAATATTGGTTTTATTTTTTTGTTTTAACTAAATAAATCCCTGAATCTATGTTATTTTTCAGTTTTAATATAATTGACTGATTTTATTGTAGTTAACATGAATTTTAGTCAATAGAATTAAAATTTTCAGTTGAATATTGTCTATGTAATGACAATAACCAAGAAAATAAAATAAAAATTATATATGAATTATTTTTATTGTATCTTGTTTGAATCAATGTATATAAAATGTGAAATAAATGTATAAGGTTAATATAAAAAGTAATTTAAATAATTAAATATTAATTTTACAGTAGAATGCATTTTCACATTGTTTTTTTTTTTTTTATTAAATTTTATGAATTTATTATTTTATCACTAAAACACATTTTAATGGAATTTTTAGAGAATTCTGTTTTTTAAATTGTATTCTTATAAAATTGTATTTCAATATGGGAAATATATTATGAATTATAATTTATCCATTTTTAAAACATTGTATTTTATATTAAATAAAGAATTACGAATTTTAAATCTATTTAATTGTTACACTAAAATAATGGAATTTATTTTTTAAACGTTAAAGTACATTATTTTCTAATGTATGATGTATCTATGTAATTATACAGTTATGTTCCCATCAATTTTTTTGAGAGTTATTCTAAACTAAAAAATTATCCGAATTCTAATTTGTTCTATTTTTGAATTTTAAAATAAGGGAAAGTGTTAATGATAACTAACTCTTAATATTAATTAATCATATTATATTAATTACTTTTATTTCTATATAATAATAAAAAAATTATTTAAATATATTCAGAAAAAATTTTGAAAAAAAACTCCTCGCGTAGGTCATTATGGTCAAGATGTTGTAATGTACTGCAGGGATTTTACAGAAAAATTAAAATATAACTATATAAATATTCGATATATAATCAAATGTTTTTTACAAGTTTTTTTAGTTTATTACAAAATTATATTGTTCAAGAATATTCCACGAAAACCGGCGTTTCCGACAATCGCATAAGTTAATCACCTAACTATTATATATATTTTTTCTTTCTATCTGAATTCGTTGCGATTTTTTTACAAAAAAAGCTAGAGAGTATACTGCGTGTATGTAGTATACCCCATGGGAACATCACTGTAACTATATCAATGAACTACGGTTAGGTTTTAGGTTAGGTTAGGTTATGTAATTGTATAATTATCGATTATAACTAGGTACCTACTATTAAAAGATTTTGGATTTTTATATGTTGTTTTAAAATTTAGCATTAAATGAGACTATATAATAATGCATAATATATTATATATCATTCCTCAAAGTGGGATCATTGAAACGTGGTATATTATTAAAAGATAAATATCACAATTATTAGACGGATACAATAAACAACCATTGTCGTGTGAGTCGATACAATGAGTTTGTTGTAATTAAAAATAATGTTTCTAGTTCCTACTTTAATATCCATAGTAATATTAAATTAAGTATAGTATAGGTAGTATATCGATTCCAAATCCGTTTGTTTTTAAACTCGTCAAATAATTGTTTAATAATGAAAAATTATGCGTTTTTTGTGAAATATAAAATTGTATAATTTTAAAATTTAATTAATTACTTGAACTTTAAAATATAATATCGTAATCAAACGGATAGATTAATTTTTTTATAAACTAGAGTATACGAGTAGATATCAAGTTGGCAGAGTTAACTCCAAATTTGCGAACGTTATGGGGTTGTACATACCCCTACTGATCGAAGGAAAATATAAAACAAAGATACCTACTGAATTTTTTATGTTACTGTGGAAGTGAGGAAGGTATAATTTAACTCTCATTAATCCAATCTACTTGTGTGCGTCCATTAGCAAAATATAATATTTAATATTGCGTTTTACGTCAAATTTCCAGAGGAACAAAAATTGAAAAACAACAAAGTGTATGCGTGTTTTCAATAAGACATATTATATATATTTTTTTAATAATTTTAACAAATAGATACAGATATTTATTAATTTGAATTAGATATTTAATAATAATAATAATAATAATAATAATAATAATAATAATAATAATA
>JAIUCT010000014.1:5447779-5491218 GCA_021307375.1 Tetraneura akinire
TAATAATAATAATAATAATAATAATAATAATAATAATAATAATAATAATAATAATATTATTATGTTTTAAAGAAAATAATGAATAGATAAATAGATACAATTATTATTATTGAACAATATTTTATAAATCGTAATAATATAACATTTTCGTTTATTCCTAGAATTATTACTTACCTATACATAATAATATAGGACTATAATGCAAGTGTAATGCACGTTTTAATATTATAATAGTTTATTAAAATGTAATTGAAAAATAATACAATATAATATGTACATTATGATTTCCAACAGTTAAATAATAAATGATTAATAAATATCTTTTTTAAATATCTTAATAATTAAATATTAAATAATAATAATTAAGGTAATATTAGAAGAAAAAAAACGATTTAAATATTCGAATACACGATATTATATTATTAATTAAAATTCATACATAAAAACAATCGGATTTATGTAATAGAATAATGTTTTAAGATACCTACCTCTAATTATTAGAACCTAATAATGTTAGTAAATAACATAAGTATAATTAATATGCGAATAGAAGAATAGAACTGTGGTAACGATTCTATATTATGTTTATTAAAATAAATGTACAATATTAATATTCAAAGGAGAAAACAAATTTAAATGCAAGGAATAAAATATAATTTTTTTTTCTATATTACACTTCATCGATACGAGTACTTAATAATATTACAATAATATATTTGATTAAAAACCTCGTGTAAAATTTGATAAAGTTTAAATAAATATAAGATTTTTAAAACGTCATCGCCACGTGAAAGAATAAAACGCGGTATATTCTCTATAAATTAGATTAGTTTAGTATTTCGTTATAAGAAATTTAAAAAAAATATTTTAGCTCGGACTCGCTCACCTGTTGTACTCGGACGGTAGGTAATAAATTGGTATTGTATTTTTCCAATATTATTTTTCGTATAACGAATCGACGATTTAAAAACGTTATCGCGTAAAAACGTGACATCGCCCGTTCACGTGAGCAATATTCTTACAAGAACCCGAGGACATAGAAAAAAAAAAATGATATTTTTTTTCTTCCGATATTTATTTTGGTTTTACCGCTATAAATACACATAGGTATAATAAGAACGATGGCGAAAAACGGCCGGAATTAAAAATATTCACTTGGATTTTTAATTATTATTCAAACGTACCTAATAAAAAACGAACAATAATAATATATTATACAAGTCGTGCATTCGTGAAATATTATTTTAAACGTCGTCAGTCCAATTTCGTAAAAAAAAAAAAAAATACCGATACAAATTTGTGTTTATTTATTCGTTTTTAATAACGAGTCGTTTGTTTTTCCACCAATTTGCATAATATATAACGACACGCGCAATTTTTATCGGAATTTTTTCAAAATTATACTGACGAGAGCGTAACATTTTATATTATAATATTACGTGTTATATCTATGGCCTAAACACTTACGATTTACATAACTTTATAACATATAAATATTTTATATTTATATTTACATATACAGCGAAGAAATAAAATAATACCTAATTTATATAATAGATATCGATAAATTTTTATATAGTTGACGATAGTCGAAGAAAATACAATATTTTTTTATACACGTTATAATATATAATACGATTGGGCTCGTCGTCGCGAGCAAATTTAACAACTAATAAAAACCGAATAATTTACAATTTTTTGTCTCTGAATTCTTGTATGGTGGCTATGGACTTAGCCAACATGTTGCCTATTGTAGGCCAAATTGAACGTTATGGAAGCGTTTCGGAAGCCATTCGGATTTTGGCCGACAGTCTGGAATTGTTGTGCACCTCGGCCGTCCGTAACGTGATGCCGAATATGTCTTCGTGGTAACGGTTATCGTCCTGCAACCGATAGCGGGTTTAAATTTAAACACACGTTTTTACGTATATGGTAATAAATTTTAAAAAAAATCTATTGAATACAGACGAAAAAAGAAATTTTAAAAAGCAAGGGAAGGGATACTGGTGTGGAAGGAATACAGGTGTGGATAGGATAGTGCTGAATTTTGATAACAATTTGAATCCAATGATAAATATCATTACATTCGAAAAACGATTACGAGTAAAGTTCATCAGATAATATAAGTAACGATTAAAATTTAGTTTTTGTCTTTATGAACAGTATTTTGAGTGAAGTTCTGTCAGATATGGGCATTTACTATTTAGGTGACAAGGGATTTTATGGGCATTTATTGAACTTAGAAACTTGAAAATTTTATAGGGTGTTTATTTATGTATCATATATATACCTATAGATGGTTCCTATATGTGTGATATAATTTTGCGTTTTAAATATTTAATAAAAAATGTCAAAATTTTAATCAATATCTATACATTATCTGAATGAACTTCGCTCAGAATAGTTTTTTCGAATGGAATGCATTTTATTACACTCAAATTCTAATTAAAATTAAACACTATATGATTTGCACACCTGTATCCCTGCGGCAGGAGTATCATCTCTTCTTTTTTTTTTTATATACTTTAACAGCAATAAAAAAAAAAAATCATAAATGTAATAATTCACAATTAATTGGAACTGAGTTAAGTAAAATGTTTTTAAGCTTCAATAAAATTTAAAATTTTTTTAAAAATATTTGTCAATTTTATATAACATTATTGTAAAATATTGTAATATACTCGTAATAAGAAAAATCCATATAAATTAAAACCGCGAGTGAATTTTTTTATCTAACATAACTTAACGATAACGTCAAATCGTACTACGTATATTCGAATGCGATTTATCGTACGATTTTAGATTATTGTTATATTGTAATCCGACCACATATTTTCATAAAACGTGTAGGTTATTTTCGCTCGCTGATAAATAATTAAACTAGGTATTTTAAAATCGGTCGACGTAGATAATAATATTATTAGAATTTATATTCGTATCATGCTGGAAATAATAATATTTATAAATTTATTATACCTTTTTTTGACGTATAGTATAGGCAGTGGTATAGTTTGGGAAAACGGAACTTTACATTTTCTGGTCTATGTCTACGGATGTGCGGACGTGCGCCCGTCGAGACAATATTGTTTTATTTGCAAAGAATGGTAAACGAGAAATCAAAAACGGAATACAAAAAATATAAATAAATTTAAGTAATACGCGAAATTCGAGGTCGTTATATAATTCGACGTTGCGTTTTAAACGCGAATCGGTAGGTATACCGAAGAAGAAAAAAAAGGTACCTAGGTATATATTTTTATTTTTCTCGGACGGGGCGGATAGAAAAGAAAAAATATTGCCGACTTTTCGGCCTCGCCACCCCGATAAATCAATCTCGCAGTTTTCTATATACGCACCCTTAATCCCAACATGAAGTTATCACACTGTGTCGAATTCATGCCGGTCTGATCTTGTATTATCGACTTGAGGGTCTGGTACACGTTCTCGGCCATTTTACAATCGCCGCACACGTAAAAGTGTCCTCTCTCCACGGCTATTAATTCGTATATCATTTTCGCCTCCTTCAGCATCAAGTCTTGTACGTAAGTCTGCGGACCGATAACAACATAATAATAATATTTTATATACATTATTTTTATACACGTGCGTTTATGCGATAATAACGCGTATAAATATATGACATAAACGTTATATATAGGTATACTTTATTATATTATAGTCATTTTATTTTTTATTTTTTTTTTAATACCCGATATAGTGATTTTAGATCAATTCTATTATAACTACGATATTAATCTTACATTTATATATTATATACTAATAAGATTGACTTTTTAAAAGAAATTTCTATCGTTCAAATAATTTATAAACTCGTATAACAGAAGAACGTCCTATTATATTTATTGATAGAAATAATATAATATATAATCTTTAATTTTATAAAAATATTACGAATGTGAGATTTTTGTATATTTTACGAATGAAATGACGAAATCAATATTATTTATAAAAAAAATAAATAATAGTAAATATACGTTATAAACTATTTTAGAGCATAAAATATAGTTAGATATATAATATAAGGCTTGTATTTAACTAAAATATTGCCGTAGGCCCATACAAATTTCACAAAAAAACTTTTAAAAAAAATATATATAAGCACACAAAATGTGTTTTAAATTTTACATTGCATTTCATGATATACCACTGCAGAACAGAACAAATTATATTGGGTTTATATATTCGTTAATTCATTATTCATGTTTATAATTTGTTTATTATATGCGAAATTCGAATCAATATAAAATCTTTAGTTTTTATTATAACAAATTAACAATTTATATTATAATACGTGCAATCGAAAACCATACGATTTTGTAATCGAATCGCTTTTCTGTCGTGACGTGTATAGTCAATAATTTTCTATTTTTTTATTTTTCTATAAGCGAATCATTGTAAAAACCGATGACGTACTTTCTGTATAGATGGCTCCCTGGATAGCGCCAGGTAAGTCTTGTTCAACACGTGTTCGTTTAACATTTCCGTCTTGTCCGTCTGGTAAAGTTCCATCGACTTGTACTGGCAGCCGAAGAACAACACGATTCTACCCATTTTGGATTCTGTACAATAATAATAATATGGCAAACTAATATTATATTAGTACACGAGTTTAACGACAATTATTCAACGGTGTCGTTTACGGACGGGGGACGGTTTATCTACACTTTTATTATGATTTATGACGTTATATACGATAGAAAACGTGTTTGTATTTACCGATGTCGTTTTTCTTCTGCGCATATCTGTGTTGCCAAAACGCTCGGAATGGCGCGATGCCCGTTCCCGGACCGACTAGTATTAACGGCTTGGCCACGTCTTCGGGCAAATGGAAATTCGGCGCACTAAATGTATTCGGGACAAATGTAACAATATAATATTAGGTATATTATTATGATTATATTTATATACGTATACAGACCGGATAAAGTGAAGGGCTGAGTTTATAATATCATATAAATCATAATAAAGATTTTGTTCGATGTTTAAAATTTTTTTACATAATTACTCTTACGAATAATATAATATATAGTAATTGTATAGAATAAAACATTCGGTCATGTTTTTAATTTGATAATTATATAATATTTTACAGATATACAATATGCGTTTGATAATATATTTCATATACGTATCATCATATCCAAATTAAAATATGAAATTTATCCTTGACCTAACCCTACTCGTGTTTGTTTATAATATGCTACGCGTGGATTGTTTTAAAAGAAATAAAAAAAAAAAAATATTGACTCTATATCATTGGTATAAATATTTTTTTTTTTTTTAAAACATAGTCAATAACATATAGAATACATTCGCCATACAAACGATAATACGTATGATCCATTAAAAATAAGGTTAGGTAGTACACTTGTAACTATAAAAAATTTAAACCGTATTGGAATGCACTTATATATATAATATAGAATATAGCAACCCTTTGTAATATTTTCACTTTAACCGTAGTATAATACGTATATATACACCATACGTTATGTATCTAAAAACTATACCTACAGGCAAAATATAATAAATAATATATTGATAATTTTATTTATTTATTTTTTTTTTTTTTTTTACCTTCGAATGAACATAAATATATTGTCGTTTATTTTGGCGTTTAACAAGTAATTGGAACAAACGCCATAATGCACTACTCCTTTTCCGCCTAGATAAAACCAAAACAATGTTACATATAAATAATAATTTTTTGAAATTTTTGTAATACATTTATTCATTTGTATATATACACTATACAGGTATAAGCTCTACGTGTAAATGTGTGTAATAATTATAATATTTATTTCGTACAATATTTATAGTCATTGGGAAATTTGAAAAATTAAATTAAAATCGATATTTGAGCTTTTGGCCAAAACATTTTATAAATAACGTAATCGTATTTGAAAAATAATAATATTATATTAATAAATGTTCTCGACTGGTGTAAATACCTTTAGTCTTATATGTGACTACTGCGACAGTGAGATGTACTTTGTTAGGATGTAATAAACTAGACGAAGAAATGCTGTAGAATCTCGGCTGCAACGGAGTGAGCTGTGCGACCAATAGAGCAGCCGGTGGCTTGATGGAAGGAAATTCCTGGAAAACTTCTAAAAGATTCGGTAGATTATAGTGACGCCAGTCTTCGTACGCTGTACTATCCTGTTAATAAAAATTATAACATTACGAAAACAGAAAATAATGTCAGGATTGTGAAATCGACAAAAATGAATAATTATTATTATACGTTTAATTTTTAATTTCGATATAGAATTCCGACTCCCGAAAGATCACAATTTTATCGTCGTAAAATACGAAAAAAAAAAACAAAAATATTCCCAAACTTACCGTTGCCAATACGGTAAGATTTTTTTTATCGGTAGGATCAGTAGCACACGAAGCGAAAAACTGCAACATGTTTGGAGTAGGCGGCGTGGTTATGTCTAAGAACCGTATCAACAAAGTTCGCAAAGAACATCTCGGTAGCTTCTCGTGGGGTATCCAATTTTTCGAAACTCCTAAAAATTTAATCAAATGTAGATACTTATTATTAAGTATACATATTATATATAAGTAAGATTTATTTTGATAATTTTATAACAGAATTTGTTTCTAATTAAAGACCATATTTAAAAATGAATTTCATTTAAAGAATAATAATATGTTATGTATAATAATTATATAAAATATAAACTTACATAAATTGTGTTCGAAAACCTTAAAAAACATTAGGCGACTTATTATAAGTGGTTATTTAAAGTTTTTTTACAGTCGTTAAATAATTTTACTCGTGAAATGGTTAAAATAATTTACTGTGTATAATAATAATTGATAATTGCGTAAGATATGCACTAAATAAAAAATGTTATCGCTTTTGAAAAAAATTATATATTATATATACATACCTATATATGTTATTACACGAATTATTATGTTTAGTCATATTTTTAATTAAAATGTAGATAAATAAAGTATAAACATAAAAAAGTTAGAGTTTACGTGATATTAAAATAATATTATAATATATTGTAATAATTATTGGTTTTCACCTGTAGATGTGTGTTTTTCCTTGAGCATTTGAAGTTCCATCGACTCGTCGGGGTCTTGGTCGTATTGCAAGTACGGGATGATACCAGAAACCAGTTCTTCTCGGTTGGTCGCCAACATTCCCACGTGATCACCAGGTTGATACATCATTTTTTCGGAATTTGCCCAATCGTCCACGTCGATTTCCAGCCATAACGTCACCCGGCCATTTTTGTTGTCACCACTGTTGCTCATTAGGTTCTGTTTGTTGGACAATCGACACGTCCACACTTTTTTGTTGTGGTATTGTGCGAATGCTATTTCGAACCAGAAAATAAAAATACGAAAAAAATTGGTCAACGGAAAAAAAAAATTTCTGATTATTTAGTATAGTTGATGTTTTGTTTTTAGATCGAGTTAGATTTTGAGCGATTCTCAAACACATCATTTAAATAATATTGTAAAAAAGTTGAATTTTTGGCATACCCGCATGGAGATCGTCCGGCTCGGAACTGACGAATCTCACCGAAGACGCTGAAAGTTTTTCGCTGTGAAGTACCTGCGACGCTTCACTAAGTGATTCATCCATGTCCAAACAGAACGTCTCACATGCTACCTATAAATTCATACACACAACACGGCCAAATTAGACAATTTTAATATTTTAACGTTAATTTTATTAGATTAGTGTTAGTAATTTGTATATAGCTGCTGTAGCTGGCCCCAAAAACAAATAACACATATAAATACACGCGTAATATGGAAGCATATAGAATGTATGATATTATTATTCATATAAGTTGTAGTAACAAAACGACGTTTTTTAAAATATATAAATTATACAAGTTGGCGCAATCTCTTTTTCAGTTTTCATCCATCCCGCGCAATTTACTTGTTGGGTTTTCTTTAAAACTTTTCAATGATTTACGAAGAAATCGCTGTATGCATTACGTTATGCGGACACGCACGTCTGAATCGAAAATACAAAAGCTTTTCCGTCGAAAAGCGATAAATCCGGTGTTCAAATAAATACTTTTGAAGACAAGATTGTTTTTAGTCTGCTCACGTGAAAAACCTCCGTAGCCCATTTCTTGAACGCTTGTTCTTGGCCGCACATTTCATCACCTTTAGTGAGTTTGACTAGTCGTTCTCCGCCAAGCTCGCCCAGAAGGTTATCGACGTACGAGCCGAACGCGCAGAAGTTTGGATACGCACTTGAACCCAAGCCGAAAACCGCGAATCTGTAACATAACAGTCGATAAGCAATTTTATTTTGAGTTCGATCGTGTTAGATACACTTGAAAATGTTAAAATAAAAACAATTTAAATATTTTGGATGTACAATATTATTATACAATATAATATCTATCGTGTAAATTGAAAATATAATTTTATTTTTTACTATATAAGATATCTATACGAGTACCTGCTTCGTTACATTTATACAATATAATGTCTACATGGTCCATCCTTTTTTAATATTTACACAATACCTGAAGTAGGGTTTCATCTGTTTGCTCTTCAATGAACAAAAATCGAATTACAAACAAAGTGAAAAATGTTATTTTAGCCGTTTGATATAATTTTCCATATCGTATATACGGATTTCACAATCATAATACATTTATTTAACAAGCGTCATTTTTGTAGGAATTTTTACCTAGCTTAAGAATGTATTGTTAGACACAATACATATTTTTTAGCATTTTATATAATTTATAAGAAAAATAAAATAAAAATATATATAACATTAATTAATTATATTAAATTATTAAAATATAATCTTTGGTAGCAAAAACAATACATTATATACCTATTATTTAATAGATAGTAATAATAACCATATAGTAGAATTATTATTATTGAACGTAAAATATTATTTAATGTTACAAAATATTGTATTCGTCTACATTAATCTCATAAATTTACTATAATCCCAAACGAAGGTAGAACGACAACAAAAAGATTTATGAAAATAAACTTTATGACATTATAGCACATACGTACAAATATAATATTATGTACGGATAATAAGAACATTATAAAAAAGATACTTTATTTTAATGTATGTATAAAAGTGCTTTTGAAGTTATAAAATACGATATTTTTAAACAATTCGTTTGTATTTGTGTGTAACGCGTGTTTTAATTAGAGAAATTATTTTCCAACAGTTTTGTATAAAGCAGTAAGTTTTGTGTTTTTAATTTACAAACGCGATATGTTTTCCTAATGAGATGTGTCATGTGTACTAAGTTTTAAGTACTTACTAGTACTTAGAAAAATTCGTGTTATTTATTATTTATAACTTTGGTTTTAGATTTAGATAGATTTTTGCGTTAACAATATAAAGTCCGAACGCGAATTCAGTTAGTACCTACGTATATATCGGATATTGTACCAAGAACGCATAAACGTAAACTGTTCAGTGAACGAAATTACATCGACTATTTGTTCGTTTTCCGAGTAGTTTGAGCAAAAATCACAGACTGTAATGAAATTATAGTAACATTAAAAAACGCATACGATATTTATATATATAGGTACCTTATATTTGTTTGTTTTGTCGTGAATTTTTCAATTTCCACTAATTATTATTTCTATTTCAAAAATATTTTGGTCGATATTATAATTTCAATAATAATATTATAATATGCATAATTGTGTCACTATAATTTTATTATAATACATACCTGACATTCCCGAGAGGACCAAAATTATCTTCTGTTGAATTCCTGTTGTACGAATCGTTTAAATCGGTTATGTGATGACTCTCCGAAAGGCTATTTGCTTTTATAAACGACGCGGAGCTAAAAATAAACAGAAATGGAGTAAAAATCATATAATATTGTTGATTACTTTTCTTAATACCTATTACAGTTTTATAATATATATATTATATATATATATATCTATTGCGACCAATCGGATAAAAGACCATATAATGCCTACCTGAGTGGTGATTTTACGACGAGAGATTTATTTGAATTAATGCCTTCGTGTTCCATTTTCATCGAGTGTAACTGTTGCGCAAATTCCTGTGAAATATAAAAATTGTATAAATTTAAAATTAATATTAAATCTTTCGTACCTATTAAAAACGTTTTATTTTCTCATTTATACGCGTATATTATTATTTACACGTTTGACAATTTTATTTTATAATTAAAAAATTATTGCCGTGAGTTTTATGAACGTTTTATATTATAATTAATAAAACGATACGGCACACATTCTGAGAATATTATCGAGATAATTTATTTGTTGGTAGCTTTATATCTACTGCCGCGTAAACGTAATATCGGCAAAATTAATTGTTATTATTGATAACGAAATTATTAATTAATAACACTATAATGTATATAGGTATATACCTGTCCGTTTTCAGGAGGATCACCATTGCCGAAAGTCGATACTACGACCAACAATAACGCCTCGTGTTCAATACTAGTCATATCGTACTCCTCCATGCTCATAACCTAAAATATAATATATTTCAATAATATTACAAAATAAAATAAATTATAAAGTGCCTAATTATTATAAAAATTAGATGTAATTTGGAAAATTATTATCTGTCTACCTCTACCTATATCTATAATATAACGTATAATAATATAGTCCAGGGATGGGCAAGTCAAAGTTAATACATGGCCAATTTTTTAAATTTTAAACTCTTGCGGGCCATATCATAAATTATATTAAATAAAATTTTTATTTTCATAAATTATATTAATATTTATTTTACATATATTATATAATTTAAATGTAATTGTAATATAATATATTTAATATTAAATTTTTTTTTTATATACAAAGTCGTTGATACATTACAATTTAAATACCCATTATAAAAAGTTTATACATTCATTAGAAAAAAATTCAAAATCCAATTTAAATAAATTACTAATTATATACTATAGGTACCTATATTATTTCTTAAATTGCACAAAGAAATTAAATTATATAAATTTCAATATATTATTATTATATTTTTATTGTGCTTGTAAGTATTGAATTTAAAAAAAATAACGCGGGCCAGATAAATTTTGTTTTTAATATACCTGAGAGTGAAAAGCATGTGCAAATATTTCACCCAATTTTTTCGCATACATTTCAGACCTTCCTGTTTCGGTTGCATACAGTATGGTAGCTTTTATTCGACGGGATAATGCTTGTCCAAATAGTTTCGATGTAAATTTCACAGCTCTGAAAATTAAGAACAAATGAATTTTCGTAGTATAATATATTGTAAGAAATTGTTATGCGAAATGAAAATGTGTTTTACGTTTTGTCTATGTGTACATTTACGTATTCTATACCTGGCGATTTGTTTAAAATGGAACTTTCGTCTTTGTTTCTTTAGCGATTTTCCTTGATTTTGTCCTTTTTTCCAAATATGCGTTTTCCAGGCGGGTTCCTAAGCAATGGTAAACATACAATATTTATCATGTAGGTTTATACGTAGTTACTTATTAATAAAATCAAAATATTATTATCCCAAATTCCGAGTAAAGTTATAATAAGTTCTGTTTATATAAAGTACGAGGGTACCTATATAAAAATGATAAAAATACTCATTTTTTTGTAAAGTTATTTATTAAATATTTTACAAGCACGATAAAACGAGCTGTATATATTTTTATTATAAAATTACTATTTCTTTGGTTATCGTTTAAATTTACATTCAAGAATATTACCAATCTTGTGTGGCTTAAAATAAATTAATATTTACATTGTTTTTTTTCCCCAGTTGAATGGAAACATGCTTACTAATATTAAATGTTTGCTTGTGTATAGGTAAGCACTATAATATTCAAATATTTATTCCAATGACTTAATTTATTATTAAAATACACGATTTTATGCAAATTTTTAAGTTAAGAAAATTTAAAAAAAAAAAATATTATCTTTTTATAGTGAGCTTATTATGTGAATCATAATATAATAATATTGTGATTGTATTAAATTTAATAATATTATTATCATGTTGTTATAACTTATATATATTATTAAAATTCCATCATATTATTTATGTGGGTGATATTAGGATAAAAGTAGGGTAGGGTAAGTAAATTTGTTGTTTAATTTGTTTATAGTTTATGAATTTAGATAGAATAGAATTTTTTTTCTTCAACTAAATTTGAACAATTATAGGTACCTACTTATTCGAGTCGTAGAATTATTGTAAAGGTAAACATCAACGTATTAAAATTAAAATAAGTATAAAAACTTAATATTATTTTTATTGTTATACTTAAAATGTAGAGATTATTAATAATATTATTGTTATTGTTTAAGTCTTATGAACTTGTATTTTGTGGTATAACAATCAGAATGCGGTGGAATTTATTTTTATATATTTGTATTTATTGTTATATTCTTGGACACGTTTTCATATTGAAGTAAAAATTAAGTGCTTGTATCATACTAAGTAATGAATTGTTTTAATAAAGTTTTATTTTTATACAAGTCTACATTAAATTAAAATACTCCTTTCGATTCAATTAACTTTACACGCAAAGAAAGTAACGTTAAGAACTAGCAATTAAATAATAAGTGTTATGATGGCCGCAAAACTATAAGTAAAGAAAAAAGAAGAATCATACTATAATTATTTTCGATAAACCCATCGTACCCATTTATTTTTCATTTTAATAAAATGTTTAAACAATTATATATTAAAAAAAACATTTAATGAATTTATTTTAATTTTAATTATGCATTTTAAGATCAATCTTAGGTATATTAATTATTGTACATTTGTGTCAAAAAAATTTTTTTTTTTGTTATTATAGAATAATAAAGAAAAAAAAATAATGCAAGATTTATTATTGTAATAATTATTAGTTGTTATTATTATTATGATAGACATCAAAAAAAGTATTCATATAATATATTTTAAATTAATTAAATTTTTATTTATCATATACCTAATGTATATTATGATAATATTGGTTATTAAACCTAATTTAGTTAATATCAAATTATATATGATTTCCCTAATGCCATTAAAACGTTTATAGTAATCATGTAAGACAATATAATAAATTTACCAAAAAGAAATAATTAAATTTGAGAGTCTATATACTCTGGGGAATGCTAAATTCCAATGCTTTTTAAATTCGTTCTAGTCCCCATTTTCGAAATATAATATTATAGTATCATTCATTTTTAAATGTATATTTTTTTCGTCATATTCCTTTGTTTTATAGCACAATTATTATTTATTTTGATTTAGATTTTAGATATAGGCATATTCTATAATATTCCATAAAAAAATATTTTAATTCATTATTAGATCATCAATGTTGTGATTTGGGTTTCTAATAAAATATAAAAATAATCGTAAGTGCTCAATTTTATTTAGAACTAAAAATATATAATATGATAGATATGATATGATTGATAGGAACGATAATTTATATAATTATTCTAAAATACATTTTCCCGGTAAGTTGATAATTTAAACGTATATTTAGACATTGATTTAAATAAAATAGTATAATATTATCACAATAAAGAATAATATAATACGATGATTATATCGATTTTACCTGATAAGAGTACGTCGGGTAAAGTTCGTAGTTGACCATTTCTTGATGAAAGACCGGTGTAATGGAGCCCGATATCGGTGGTACAATCCACACCCAATCAGCTGGACATCCTTTTCTTGTCCTTAGCTCATTGTCGTAGTGTTTCATAAAAGATTCGGATGCGGTGTGGTGGTCCATTATTGTAATGTTGTTCGACTACAAAATTTACCCCGACAAATAAAGTATTTCGATAATAAAAATCTTTATCGATAACACTACAAACGACCATATAATAATATTATATTATATTCTACTCGTATATTAATTTACCTGAAAACTGTGCAATACAGCCAAGTTGACTTCCACGAGAGCTCGGTCTTTTTTCAAAAAACCGTAATTTGTCAATTCGATTTTCATGCGGTCCAAGACTTCCTGAAAGTTATAAAACAACGGAATTTTGTATACGTAATCTGATTTATAACCTAAAAACAAAACAAAGAAAAAAAGAAAAAAGGCCCACACACAAAACCATAATATTAGAACATGCCATATCGATCGTGCTTACGTCTAATACGTTGTATCTGTGGACGTCACATAAATTTCTGCATCCGATTTCCGAGCTCATGTACCATCCGTTGAATGGACAAGCTGTGAACTGGACTCCTCCGCAGTCGAACATCATGCCGGAAACCGCAGGAAGACAATACCATCGAAGACCCAACTCGGCGAACCAATCGAATCTACATAATATACGTATTTTAAATATCGTTTAAGACGTTTATTTTTCGAAAATATGTCGCCAGTTGGTACCATTAATATAATATTATACAAGATACAATTTAGAAAAACATCTCATAACTTAATTTTGTTATTTAATATGATTTTTTTTTTTTTGTAATTTATACGTCGTAAATGTGTGCACGAAAAAGACGAATATAATATAAAAAACGAATGTAAAAACGGGAAAAAAACGTATGATTGATCAGTCGACTTTATAAGTATACGTATATGAATAATAATTTAATTTGTGCGTGTTATATATAGATGATAAATTGCATGTAACCTGTTTATTCGAAATGGAATCAATTTTGAATCGTATAATTTATAAAATATATCTTCATATTTACGATTAACATAAACCATTAGGTAATATATTAATTTATACACAGTAATTAATAATATTATTAAGATTCAATAGAATACGACTTAATTATAATATAAAACGCAAAATCATCGTTCAAACTGAATAGTTTATTACATTACGAGAATAAAACTTTATGTATGTACTCGTATATATAAAATATAAATATATTTTTAGTCGATTTATATATTTAAATTTTTTTCCTATTGCGCACAGGTAAATTAGCTTCGATTTACTCGCGAGACTGTTTATTTGGTTTTTAATCAAACGACTTTGCTAAAAAAAAAAAAAAAAAAGGGGTTTTAATCTCTTGGCTTCCATTCAACACTATATTTTATGCATAGAATGAAACTCAAACATATTATTATTATTATTACGGGGTGTGTAAACACATTTTAATAGTTTATATTTACGATATATATCTGCAACGACCCTCACACCGCGACGTTATAATATGCTTGTGCGATAATATTAGTTTGAATAAACGCTTTAAAGAATACAGTAATACCTATTAGAAGTTGACGTGTAGGTAAATTTTATAGTAACTATATATAACGTCATGTATGTCATAATTTAAAATTGATTTTTTTTTATATATAGGTAGGTACTAGAAAAATAATTTAAATACAATTATATTATAGATTGGATGGACTAGAAACTAAAAATTGTCTTAACATTTTTTTTTTTTTTTTTTTTTTGAAAACATATTTCTTCGAACTGCATTATTTATATAATTAAATTTATAAGTATAGTATCTGTAATACTGTTGTATAAAGTTAGTTACATAGTATTTTGTTTTGGGTATATTTAATGAAAATGTATTATAACTTTAACCGCGTATATGCGAATAATATTTAGGTAAAATAAATTGAATTATGTACAATATTAGTATTTATGCAAATTTTATACTGTTTAAGTATAATAGTTAGACTATTAATAATATAAATTCCTAGAACTAATGCGAAATATTATAATATAGTTAAATAGCGTACAACTTACAATTGTATTATATGATGTAAAATCGATTGGGCTCATTTAGAAAATATTCGCGACAATAATAAAATTATGTTATTTATTTAACAATATATACCTAATATTTGTAATAAATTAATATAAATTTACGAAGATATCAACGAGACGACTAGATATTATTATATAAACAATATAAATTTTCGATTGATTTACGTATTATTTTAATAGTCATCTGAGAATATTGTATTTCACTCGTTAATCTTAACATATGTTAAACGTGTTATTACGAAAAAATTATAGATTTTGATATCGGACTGATTATATGAACGAATACGAGCGAATTCGGAACGATCTCTCGACATCGATCATATTGCATTAAAACATTAAATAGGCACATATAATATAATAATAATTAAGAATTACATTTTTTCTATCTATTATATTCTTACGCGTTACACTATAGTAGTATAGTATATATAATATATTCGTATATACTTATCATGTACTTACGATGGATGAGTAAGCGAAACTTCCAAAACAAGTTCTCTCGGCAAGTCAAAATAGTCGGGATCGTGTCCGTTAGCCGATAATATCAATGGTAGTAGATCCCATCTGGTGCCTTTTCCGCGCCAGCCTAATTTTATACATACCTGAAAATGGTATAATCATTTTTAGTAGGTATGTTCATAAGTATTTCGATGTCAAAAAGTGTGTATTATGATAATATTTTACTCGTTAATTGGAGTAACAATAATATAGGAGTGTACAAAACTACCAAATATGAGGTAGACTATATAAATAAAACCAGTAAGAAATACGAGATGATAATAAAAAATATTATCAAATAAATATTATATAGTGTGTTACGTATATGTACGTTATGTTATACATTATATAGGTATTATATTTTACTCGTATATACGAACGAAGTAATGAAAATTCGATATATATTACTTTTAAACGTATTTTATCCCATTTTTTTAAACATAAATTTTGCATATTATTTTATTACGTACGTCTGTGAACTCTACGTTCATCGGGTCGCCAATAATTGTACCGTCCGGTTGTTTGTAACCAGCGTATGAAATCAGTTGGCTGTTCCAAACACGAAAATCGTGTCGGCCGTCGGTTCTTTGTTGAAATACAGTTATAGCTGATCTAAAAAACGTAAGATTTATACGAATTAATGATAATAGTAAAGATTTAATATTGGAAGAAAAAAAATAGATTAGATAGTTAGGCATACAATATATAACATTTTAATTTTTTATAACGAGAATAATAATAAACGTCATTACGTCAAACGGGTGAGTAATAAAATAATTCAAAATTTGTATGAATTTTTGATATAATTATACTTATTATATCTCTATATGGATTTTATTACTTTCCTGAAATTGTAGTTCAGTACTTAAATGAACTATTAAGGTTGAAAAAGTCAAAAACAAAACACCGATAATAAAACCGATGATCAATATATATCTTACACATATTGTCTTTGTCCTCTCTGCGTCTTCGCTTTGCCGACATTTTTGTAAAAAGATAGTAAACGATATTTTTAAAAATCGTATTGCCAATTTTGGTGGAAATATAAAAGTTGCCAATTATTGGAAAATATTTTACAAAATTTGTTGCCAATAATATTGTGGAAATTGCGTGTTTTCCACAATATTGCTTTTGTCTGGACGCATCTTTAAGTTGGTATTTTTAATCCCTTGGGGCATAGTCATTCTTTACATTTGAAAACTATAAACTACTTAGATTATAGTTTTTAAGTGATTAAGTTATTCAGTTTTTAAAAAAACCTAAGTAGTTTATAGTCTTCAAGTGTAAGGGATTGCTCGCATTGACCATTAAAGTTTCCTATGTTGCCCGTAAGGCCGTAACAGGTACATTATTATAATAAAATCATGTAAATAAGTTAAATACATATGCATTTTCAGACATTAACTACAATTGCCGTAGTTATTTTTTATAATATCTAGTTATTATACAGAATAGCTATACTAGTTAAAGTTTTTATTTTCACAAGAATTCTATAGTTTAACTGAAAATGCTTGTTATTTTATAAAATACCTACCTAACTAGTTATTCTATATATTATCGAAACTTCATACGCTAACATTTATATATAATATATTATATTTATTATTAAATATAATATAATAATGTATCATTTTTTCTACTGGAAATGGAATTATATAATATATACTATTCGTTAAAATCGAAGCATTATATCTGTTTGAAAAATTGTTTGTAGACATAAAAAATATAATAATACACATATTGTAAAACAAATTCATTCTTTGCTTTGCTCAGATTCTAAAACTATAAATAATTAATTATTAGATTTTCTGAAAGATTATTTTGATTAATTAATTTAAAATATGTACAAATATATATATATAACTGCAATACATACTTTATCTAATTGTACACAATAATACTAAAATAGTTAAATTAAATATCTGGAAAATTTAAGTTCTATCGTTTAAAAGTTTGTTATCTAAAAACAAAAAGAGATAATTTTTAGAAGAACACTTATAATGTATAGTTAAAGTTTATTATATAATAGCTTATATATATAAATAAAAAACAAAAAAATGTAAATGTTGAATTTTAAATTTGATTATTGCTCATAATGAATCTATCCATAGGCGGAAATGGGGGGTCTTGGAGGTCTAAACTCTAAATATGTGGTTAGATCCCTAAAAATTAAGTATTTGTGTCTTACATATGCATAACAAAATATATTATACATATTATGTTATTCTTTTTTTTTGATGTTTGCAAAATGATTGTTACCTTAAAAAAAAATTATTTTAAAGTAATAAATTATTTTATAAAAGCCATAAAGAAAAAAAAAGAAAAAAAATTAAAAGTTTATGTATTTATATTTTTATACAATAGCTCGCGAATGAAATAACCATATACGTTATTTCCGTAGTAATTATTGATGAGTACATATTACACCGATATACGAGTATAATATGATAATATATCATTTGTGGATGAATAATAGAAGTATAGAATAGTCAATATATACCTATAATATATAAATTATTAGAAAATTATTATTACATTTAAAAAATGAAAATTGATAATAGGCACCTATTACAAATATAAACATAATTTTGTTCAAACACAAATAATAATCAATTGTAAAATTATAGTTCTGATTATGAATTACCTATAATAATTAATTAATATTAAATAAAAAAAAATATTAATATAGTCTTAGAGTATTTTTTTCGGACGAGACATATTAAAGTATCTTTAATTATTTTTAAATAGACATTAAATAAAAATACATATTATAATGTATATTTAATTATCATTTTGTTTATTTAAACAGTTTATTTTAATTATAAATTATTGAATTAAACAATTATGTATTTTAAATATAGTTATATATTTTAATGTAGATTGTTCTGTGTACTCGAGTTGTGTGGATGTGGAGTGTAAGCCCCTACGGCTTATATTGTTCTTAAAAATATTAGCCATCCCTAAAAATTTAATTGATTATTCCGCTTATGAATCTACCCATAAATACTTGTAGGTTGTAGGACGTTTAAATATTTATTAATATATTCTTATTCGTTTGTATTTCAAAAAATCTATAAGTTATATAATCAGAAAAATAACAAGTTTTATTCAAAAAATGTGATGTGGACATAGTCTCATCTCTCATGAGTCTATTGGGCAAAATAAAAGACAAAATAATTGAAACCGAAATATATCAAATATTGCGATAAATGGAAAAACAAGAAAAAACATAGGTATAAGATTTAAGGAACACATGAGAAGCATGAAAAATCAGGAAACTGATAAGTCTCCTGTAGCAGAACACTTTTTAGAATTTAATAATAAATAATCAAGAATTAAAAATAAAAGAAGCTATAGAAATGTCAAAAAATAAGAATAATCTGTTAAATTATGGGAATTAAACCATTACAAAGTAACTTGTTAAAACTATTACCATAATAATTAATAGTAGATAATTAAACCGACATGACACTCATCATGTGATGACGTCATTCGCGGGGAACGCAAACTATAAAAGGGAAATGTACACGCCGATAACGGTCAGTCTGTGTTTTACACTAGCTAAAGATGATGGTTATCAAAAACGTATTTGTTTAAATAAAAGTAAATTTTTTGTTGATTTGGGTTTTATTTTATTTAAATAAATTATCCACAAGTACCACAATAAATATAAAAACCAGAATTTTAGGGAATATTCAAAGTTTTATATTTTGTAAAAAATTAATATATAACAATTCCAAAATTGTATCATGTATACCTGTATACTGTATATACATTATAGCTATTTTAATACCTAGTACAAAATGTTCAAGTCTCTAATTTTAAAATTGCCCGAGTTTTCGTGAAATATTAAAATGGATTTCGTTAAAATTTCAGTTTTCATGAAAAATACCGTATTTTTATCATTTTTTGGTAGTTTTTTTAACCCCATAGGTCATAAGCCCAATTTTAAGAAATTCGAAAAATTACCTTATTAACTTAGTTCCAACTACATCCACTTTTCAACCGGAAACATATACTATTCGTGAAAATCAAAGTATTAAGTCTAGTTGAAAAAGTGTTTACATACACACAAAAAAAAAAAAAGAAAAAGAAAAAAAAGACACATCATTATAAAACATTAAAACCAATACATATTTCGTTTTACTTAAAATCTAAAATTAGTAATATTACATCCTTAAACTAAATAAATATACTCGTATTTTACGTTTATAATACGATTGAATATTTAATATAGGTATAGTTAAAGAATTTAATATAGCTTACGACATACATTGTAGTTAATTTGTATTTTTTATTAATATTCGTTTATTATATAATAATATGATATACTATAATTATTATTGATTACACACATATATTTCAATTTGTATACACCTAGTTATTATTGCTATATAATTAATGATTCGTGGTTACTGGTTACCTATGTTTTGGTAATCACTATAACCTCTTACTATGCATATCACAATGTATTATTATGCTTTCCACAATTTGATGTCTTTGAAGTTTAAACACGTTTGATATATTAGATTTTCACAATGACAATAATGGTGTTAGTGTTAATTTTAGATAATATGCGCATTTTGTTTAAAATAATTGCCTTAAATGTAAAGTTTACTATACCAAAACTGTCTTAATAAGAAAGTTTCCGTATTCATTGGTATTCCTAAATGCAAAATTCATTCCACTTTAGTTCTAAGTTCGACTATATCTTATATATTCGTCTATACTCGTATATTTATAAGACATTACACCACGTGCAGTATTACGTGTGTACGATATTTAGGCGACGCAGGAAATTAAATCTCATATAATGAAATCGCGACTGGTAAAACTTTTAAATTATACATACCTTTGCTATTAATATTGTATTGCAACTTAATCGAATAATTACATTATTAATGAGTTATTTGGTTAGAATTTACTATTTAGTCAATTTTTTTTTTGTTCCTTATATCCATCGTTAAATTGTGAAATTTTTTTTTCAAAATTTCGATGGGGGGTGTTGGGGTAATACACGTGTTAAATTGTACATTTTATATTTAATAACAATTGTCAATATTAGGTATTGTTTTTGGAATATGTAACGTTGTGATTGAGAATAATCGTTTTCAAATTATATTTCATTTAGTGCATCTGCTTAAAAAATGAGGATATAATTATTATTATTTTTTTTTTTTGCTTGATCAGTAAAGATTTGTACAGTTTAACTTAACCATGTTAATACTACCTATAATTAATATATTATTAATTTCATTTTGTTTTTATTCGTATTTAAGTGAAATAATTATACATATAAGAATAGACAATTAAATTTGTTAAAGGTAATATTATATATAAATACATTATAATACATTATTGTGTGTTGTTGAGCGTACAAATCGGTGAAAAAAAAACTCGTATGAAATACGAGTATATCATTTATGTTGGTATTAAATTTGTCGTTAAAAATATGATTATTTTATTTTATTATCATTATTTTTATATTATATAAAACTATATAAGATCAGTTATGAGAAAACCAATTTTGTTTTATGGTCCATTTTCTACGATGGCAGAATAACAAAAATATAATTCATAAAATGATGGAGACATTCATACGTGGTCTACTCATACATGGTTTTATTTATATCATTTTTTTTTACGAATCTCACCTGTTTTTTTATATTTGTATTAAAAATTAATTTGGGAAAATTAGAAATCAATTTTTATAGCAATCACGTTTTATGTCATGTACAGAATGTCTCAAATATATTATTTAGTGTAATATTACTGAAAGCAATAAGCCAATAATTATATTATATTGGATTTTAATATTCTATATAGGAAATAGATCTATATGAAAAGACATTTTTTATAAAAGATATCGTATATTTTTGGTAATTAAATTTGATTAGTTGAAATTTTCTGTCCGACAGGTTAGGTTAGTCTACCATAAAAAGAATAAAAAAATTGGTCTGAACCGACTTAAAAAAGAGTTGTGCAATAGATCGCTGTGAATGTTTCGCAATTAACAAATAACTTTTAAATAGATAACTACCGAGTAGTTAAGTTTTTTTAATATTTTTATATTATTATACTGTAACAGTCGAAAGACGAGAGTAATATCATAGTATCGTTGTTAGGAAAGTCGTTGGTTTGTGTGAAAATACAATTTCGAACATAATTTATTCTCAAATTTATGCAAATGTTTCGGATTATAACAAAAGCGAACGAGAATAAAGTTGACGCGAACGGGTTTTTCGCAGTGCAACCAATCATTGACTGACAGTTTAATCAAACTTGTAGAATTTAATTCTGTCCGTATTAGATGAAGCGTAGTAGAAGTATCGCATGCCGGGGTGTGTATGCAAATTATTAAATTATTAAACGCATACCGAAATCGAGCTACTTGACGACGACGCTATTTACACACCGCCGCACTATATAATAATAATAATACGCGCACCTCCGTCACCGAGACCATCGCAACCAAACAACAACAACTACAATAACCTATATATTATAATGGTTTTGAAGAAGAACAAATTGAAAGGCTTCGATTTATGGAATTTGTTTAATTTATGCTAATTGGTATACTGATATATATATATGATTTGTTTTAAAGCTTTGAGAAACATAATATTATTATTTTTACTTCTGTCGGGAATAAAATGAATTTCTATTAAATTTATTATATAATAATATAATATTCAAAACACTAACCTTATGTTACCCTTGTTTGTGCTGTACTTGATGTGGTTGCAAATCGCTTCAAACATGTTACTGGTCGTAGTCACCGACCGGCAATCGAACACCTGAAAAATAAATAACGCACGTAAAATTACAGGATACCTATTATAATATTAATTTCAGAATACAATAAATTAGATATATACACACAAGGCTGTATATGAGAAAAAGTTTCAGGGGTCCAATATTTTTTAGTTCATTTGGTAGTTTACGAACAACTATATTTAACTCGTTGTTTTTATTAATGTTAAAAATACCTCGTATATATTTTAATAAAATTTCGGGGGGATCTAGACCACTATACCCTCCCATCAGTTACGGCTTTGTATACACATAATATGTATAATTGTATAATAATATTATTATGAGGTGTTTAGATTTTAAAATATTTTATTCTAATTCTTATGCGCGATGATAAAACGATTTTAGAGAATTTAATCAACATTTATCAATTAAAAATAATAATTTACGTCTCAAACTCACCTACAGCTCGATTTATAACCTAATCAATAAATAGTTAACTAGCGAAATTTTTGAAATGTATCGAATTTTATTATAGACTACGATAATTATTATTCTGATTACTGATATTCTGTAAATGACTATCGATAATTTGCGATTACAAATTGTATTCTTACCAAGTTGATAAGAACCCGTTAGGTATTTATAGGTAACAAACATTTTCTGGGAGGTTATAAATCTTATCCAATCACAAGCACAACGCTTAGAACATGAACATGTTATGTACTTGTGTTTATTATTTGAAGTTATGTTTTGACTTTACATTGATGATTTGACTATTCTCTTTCTCCATTATATCATTTGATATTTACAATTATTTAATTTATAATCATGTGTAACGTGTAAATGTAATGTTTAATTTTCATTAAGAAGAAATTATTACGAAGAGAGTTAATCTGTAAGTACTTTTATTAATAATAAAACATTATTATAATTAAAATATAAAATAATTAAAATTCTTCTTCACAACTGTCTCAATTTTTCTGAGTGTTTCTTCCAAAACTTTCGATTCCCAACCCAATAAGTACAACGCCATAATATAAAATATAAAATTATTTAAACACGTCTAATTAAATGAATATTAAAATGTAAAACATAACATAATGTTAACAAATAACAATTAAATGAGTTCCAATCAGTTGCGGTCAAATTATTTTGTCTAGGAGTGATGTGGCATATTTTTTAACTTGCACTATTTATTTAAGTATTAAAGTTTAATTTATGGTTATGCTCAATATAAATTTTTTAAATATTAATAGGTAAATATAATACATTAAAAAATATTATAATTATATTTGTTTTATACTATTTTTTTCTGCTTGCAATTCGTCCAGTATTTCGTTGGAGGTTATATTTATAACGTGTGATAAACATATTAAAAATTTAATAATAGTAATAAATTGAAAATATTATAATTATGACAAATTTAATAATAACCAATACATTTGTACAATGGAGAGGAGTGTTCACAATCATCGAACAAGGTACGTGGTAATTCTCGTATATTTTGTATAAACAACTAAATATTAATAATAATAACAGACTTATTCTAATTATGAGTAGAATCTAGATAATAATAGGTATATTATATATCACGTTATACACAGTGACACAATGTATAATAATATAGTAATATGAACATATTTTGTGAAAATTTGCAAGTTGATGTTTTTAGAAAAAAAAAAATTAATAGGTACATAATAGTACGTATACAATAACTACAATATACATAAATGTAATTTATATAAATATTAAAGAAAAAAGGTCGTGGGGGGGATTGTTTGACCGCCACTGGATCTATTATACGTAATTTTTAACATTCGATAAGGCTTATCGGCCGTTTTAAAATAGATCCGATACAGTCACAGACTTCTATAATACACTTCTATAATAATTCTATAGAAGTCTGTGGATACAGTATCTATAATATTTTGGATAGTATATAAATTTGAACACTTTAATGATTTTATTCATTATCAGTTATTTAGAGAATCGCAAATTTTTACTTTTGTCGATGACAATAACTATCGAATCGAATATATTCGATAAGGTCTCTTATCGAGTTATAGAATCGAGCTGCTGCAGCATTCTGTTAATCTCTATATATTTATAGGTACCTATTTTTTCCATTAATTTTTAACGAGTTCTTCATAATATTCTATTATTATATTATATTATAGTATAATATATAAATAGATTACTTATTTGAATATTTTTTTTTTTAAATTTAAAATCACGTATCGCGATAATAATTCAATCTATACGTATATTATGATGGGTAGGTACAATAATAATAATTATAATGCGAGATTTAAATCGAAACGAGAAATATTATTACAATATATTATTATTATTATTATGAACGATTATATTATAATTCTCTAAGCAATCGATTTGAAGTGTTCGCGTACGCGTGATGAATATTATTGTCGTAGGTACCTATTTGCCTTTCGTGAAGCTACTATACACTCTGCAGACGCTAGACGGGCGTTTACATTTATTTAAAAATACGTCGAGATGAGATTATATAGATTTTTTTCACGCAATATAACCATTGGCAATCCACTTATCATCATTGGATTATTCAAGCGTTTTCATCGACAATGCTTCGCGAGTTCAAAAGCGTGTCTTGTACGCACACGATTTTTAGGATTTACCTGTAAGGGGGGAAAAATGAAACGATTATGGTTTTGATTGAATCGATCTTATAGTAAAGAACCATTGACGTCCTCGACTTTCGGTTTTTTGCACGATTTGCACACCGTTTTTTGAGAGCAGAATTAAAAAAAAGAAATGTACACATATATATTATATATTATATTTACGGCCAAGCATAAGTATCTAATTATTGCGAAATAGTTTAAATAAATATTAGAGAACGTCCGTGTTGTTATTAAAAAAAAGAAATACTGGTCTTCGCACCGAGAAAACTGAAAAACATAATAATTCTTCGTTAAAGTTACCAAATTACGTTTTTGCAACACTCAAATATTTTGCATGGTGGAACATGATATTAGGTATACCTACACAATAATATCGTTATTATGGTGGAAACGTTCGCGGTCGGAATTATGTATATAATTATATACTTTATACGCAATCTCGCAGCGTCGTAACAATAACCCTGAAATTCCGCAGTTATTTATTATTATTATTATTATTATGTCGTGTCTTAACTGTTAAAATAGTGTAATTTTACATAAAACAAAATCTCGTTTTATCGTTTTAGAAATTAAAACGACACAATTACGAATGAGACTAACTTGCAGTTTGGCCCATTGAATTCGCCCGATGCACCGGGCGGAATTCCTCCACGCCAATTTGGCACCGAACACCAATTCGGTTTCCGTGAGTTGGTAAGTCCCGGTAGAGTTGACTTCCTGTTGTACTTGTTCCCATCTGGCTTCGTACGCTGGAGTATTGAACCTGCAGCGCACAGATATAATAAATAATAATTATTACAATGTTACTATCGATTATGATAATGAATGAAGATGAATGATGAAATATTATGCCGCGTTAAAAAAATGCAAATCGTATTCTCTAAGGATACGAATGTAGTAGTTATAAACGGGATTTAAGGATAAGACGTATAACATATATCAATTAAATTCTGTAATAAACGATCGTGTAGTTTCGACATTTCACGTGATTGCCGAATGGGAGGGAAAAAAATCGAGGGTTTTCAAAAGGGATTACAAAACGCGTTGTTCGATTCATGCGAATATATCGCGTGCGCGTGAAAGACAAATGATTTTATTTTTATAATTATTTATACATACGAGTACGTATTTATGATTATACGTCATAATGTTTTATATAACGTAAATGTTGTGTTATTTGTTATGGACGAAAAACAAAAAAACAAAACAAAACCGAAAAAACGTTTAGACGAGAGATGTTATACTATATAATATTATTTCGGAAACTGTATAATTTAACCATTACGCAGGTGAACGTAAAATATATACGCGCAATAATCTGATAGATAAAATTAACGATATGTGCGAACCCACACGCTTATATTATGGTTTATGATGAAATAAAAGGCCGGAACATAAACGTTTACCGCCGCAGACAATTGCGTACATGGGAATAACAAAAATATTCTCGTGTAGGTACCTATCTATTTTTTTTTTCAAGTTTTGCACAGGAAACACAACACGAAACGCGTCAACGTCGTCCTATATGCATGCGTTTCATTCGACAGCCACATAATAATATTATTATTATAAAATATAATAATATATCGACATTTTCAGTTGCGTACGTAGGATTGTTTCATGGGGGGGGGGGGGTTAATCAAAAAATTTAAGTCTAAGTATTATTGATCTTAATTAAATTTTTAATAAAATTTGAAGTACCCCGCCTCCCCCCGGTACACCACTGAATACGTTTCTACACATTTATTTTACCATACATGTGCGAAACGTAATATATAAAATATTATAATAATTTTACGTTTAATACGATATCGCGACATTTTTATCCGGCCAATAAAACGTAATCCGCGAAATAATATTAAAATATTATATTATAATATCGACTCGCGTAATAACATAATGTATAATATTATTATGAAACGCGATCAAATTCAAAATTGCATATTCGTAATAAACGATATAGTTTCATAAATTCGACGTATTAAATAATATATTGTTATTGTAATATTAGTCAGCGAGTGGCAATATAATATATATAGTAAATCCGTACAGATGATTCGGAAATAATATCATGTCGTCGTGTAAACGATTTAAATTTGTTTTAATAATTATTTTATGCGCGATGAGCTCGTCGTGTATACACATATAATATTGTTGTCGTACACTCTGCGTAAATAAAGCCCAAACAGTAATAATAATAAATCGGTAAATTATTATTGTAAAATAACATACGCTGAAATCGACGATGAATTATTTATGCAATAATAATAACAATACGTGTACGTGGTTATAAATTATTCATATCGTATAACGCATAGTTTATCAATGAAATGGTTTGATACGACGCGTATGTTATCATAATATAGTATAAGCGCATCCCTTCGTGATCGTCCGAGAATTAGAGTTTACCGTAGTATAATTTACGCGCGCGGTCAAAAATTAACTTTTACCCGTCGCGTTTGATGTTCATTCATAAAACGCGCGCGGCACGCATAAAAATGTTAACGTATTATTATTATACACGAAATCGACGTTATAAATGTTTCATAAATTAAAAACAATTTTTTTTTTGTTTCTTTTTTTTAATTACTCAAAAAATCGCTAAAAAAAAAAAAAAAAAATATTAAAACACGAAATCGCCATAATTTAAAACGCGCCTTTTTTATCAAGAGATTTGTTTTAATGAATTTCTTTATTTTTTTTTTTATTATTCAAAGGAAATTTTCGGCAACGTCGGAGACAATAAAATTAGACGTTATTGTATATTGTAATCTTTGCCAGTCCCTATATATTATTATATACCTGTATACAACGTGGAGAGTGGCCGCCGTTCACGACATAATATTGTTCTAACAATTATTATTATCATCATCATCATCAACTCGGCGGAAACGAAAACTGTCACCGCGAGAGAGACGAAGACGTGCTCGGCGTAGTTCGCAAACGTGGCAATGGCGAATATCGTCAACGTGGATTATATTATAATATTATTATTATTATTATTATTATTATACGAATGGCGAGCGCGTCTTGACGGGACGTGTAAATTGTAACTGAATGTCACCCTCGAGTACAGTTTCTTATTAATCGTCTTTCTTCTTCTTCTTCTTCTTCTTCTTCTTCTTCTTACACATGCATATTATTATATTTTCCGACGACAATATGTCAGCGAAAGGCTTATGCACATTGTATTCGGAATATTAAGATTACAATATTACCCGAGCTCGAGTATACCAACCGAACAACGCAAATCCAGGTTTCAGATTATTTATTATTATTATTATTATTATTATTATTATTATTATTATTATTATAATTATTATTATTTCCCCCGTTTTGGTTCGCGTTAAATCTTATGACAATATTAGAAACAACGAACGGAATTCGAATAATTATTATACGAAAAAAAAAAAAAAATGAAAGTAATAATAATAAATACGCCCTCGGGCGCAATCGAATATTATTGAGATATATAATAATAATGTAATAATAATAATAATATGTTCCGTATTCCGAAAACATCGTTGGTCGACGAGATAACGTTTTTATTTAGTTAAAAGTCCATTAAATTATATTATTATAATATTAATCTCTTTAGTATTATCGTGTAGAGTTGTTGATTTTCGCTTTTCTTTATCCCAATAATTATTATTATACATATTATTATCTAACCAAGCGTAAACAAACTAATCGCTTAACAAGTGCAACGGTGCACATAATAATCTCCCAACAATATTTTCATATTTATTATAATATAAATAAGTTGTGCAGTAACATCTAAAATAGCACTTTGTTCGTAGTTTTACCGTTTGTTTAATTCGCGTAGATAAACTTTGCTTTTATGTTGTTCGATTTACACACATATATATTATTATAATATACCTAATCGATCTATAGCTGTTCATTATTTGAATAATATGTAAATCGGATGTAAAAATTAACCGTTGTATTTATTTTATTTTTAAATTTAAATTTTTATAAAAATTAAATATTTATTTATTCGTGATATTTAAAATACTCGTATTGAAAAAAAGAAAAGAGAAAAGTGCTCGTACCTATACACTGATAAACAAATAAACAAATAAAATTAAATTTGTCTTAAAAAATGTCAGCGTTAGTAAGTACATAGAATTGTGATAATATGTTGTATATTAACGTGATTTACGAATAAAAAAAAACCAATTAAATAGCGTCTTTGGTATACTGCAGTATTCGTTAATGGCAAAGACTATGGGAGATAATGATCGAGAAATACGTAGGTCACGGCAAAACATTGAAAAGTAATAAGAATGTACCTAAAATAAAAAGTGTTACAATTTCGTATACCGTGCACGGGGTAGAAGTCTTAAACTGGTCATTTTGTAATATGAGAAAACAATACACATAAAAAAAAAAACCTTAAAATAATTTTAATAATTCGTACCTATATAATATAAGTAAACAGACCGAGCGATATGATTTTAGGTCAAAAGACGTGTGTAAAATTGTGGCGAGTATTATTTAGACTTATAGTACAGATATTTTCTAGAACTTATTATACACAGTATAACTACTGTGGTAATCATTATTCATAATAATAATATTATTATTTTCATGACTGTCTCCTCGCGCGCATCTTATCTCACAGGATAATGAATATATACACATCGGATAATAATAATGACACGAGTATCACAACAATACTACTTCGTGCCAAATCGAGTAATTTGCCGATGTCTGCGTTAAAGTATATTATGCGGTTTTTATTGCCGCTTGTTCGTGTACGGAGGAGAGAGAGTAGAGAGGTGTTTTTCTTCTACTTCCTGTTAAAACGTTTCTGTTTGGTATCGTGTTTACGTACGTATATACATACGATATTTACTAGGTCGTAATAATTTTCTTGTATCAAGTATTATAATATAAAGTATCGCGGGAGAGCCAACAAACAATATTATATACAAATGCACGTTTAACAATATTTGTCTCCGAGGAGGCCAGGAAATTGCATAAACTCGTCGTCTCGTTACTATCGGTAACGCGTTTTATGCGTTTATATTATACACGTCTAAAGATCCCGTGACGAGTCCCGGACGAACAGTTTCGGTTTAGCGCTATATTATCTATGTAGGTACCGAACTGAGCCGGTGTGCGGGTAGGGAATATTTCGGAAAGGCTTGGGGGAATGGATCCTTTTATTTTTTTTTACTGAACGTGTATTTTCACATCGTCATTAGAACATGTACATATTTATATAATAGGCCGGTTAAGCTTATTTAGCATTCTGACAAACAATACATTTTTTATATGTAATATATTTTCCAATTAACCCGAAAGATCTATAACGACGTTTTATATAGACTAGTATACACGCATTTTAATTTTCGACTTTATAGATTATAGAGAAACACGCTGAACCATCGAATGAGGAGTGACTCTATAAGGTATAAACCATAATATCAATATGATATAGTAAAAAGTTTTTAAAATAATAATTTAAATACATCTATTGTTGTTATAATGCTATAATATACAATCGTGTTTGAATTTTATAAACGGCATCGGCATTTGGCATATACCGCGGTATACCAATAATAATAGTACCTGGTAATGGGTCAAAGTACCGCGTGTATTTGTCTGAAATTAATATACTTACGTTATACAGATCGGACACTCATTAAATCGCGCCGTATATATTTTAATCATTCTGCGGACGGATAAAATCTGACAATACCAATTCTGTAAATTACCGCGGCAGTGGATCGAGGTCTGCGAGACCCGTTAAAAGAAAGTACTTATATTGCTTTTTGCGTTATAGTTATTTTGCCGTAAGGTTCCGGTCATTTACGTTTCATTTCCGTTCGTTAACCATTGATCCCTATCCCGTTTCCACGCGATACTTCTAACGTTTTGGCCTCCTCGACCGGGGACGTAGTGAGAGAAAGAACGAAAACGCTCGCGTGTGTGTGCAGATTTATCAACGCGGTCGATTACCAGCCGTTTAGTATGCGTTATAGACGACCACTGTATGTTATGTGCATACCGGCATACCGCATATAACCATATATACCGTGTGGTATACGCGTGCATATACCGCGACCGCGTTTCGATTTCTGGCGTTCTCGTCCGTGGAAATTTCGCACAGACAACACATACCTATCTAAACGGTTACGTGATAATTTCGTTTAATAATTCGCACGGTTACGGGTCGTTTGCGTCTCCCGCACTGCGACAATGGTGAGCGTGCTGAATCCATTCACCCCCGCTGTATATTATAATAATATATTCGTAACAATAATAAACGGCCGAAATAGTTGTTCACTCGTCGAAATAGTTCATTCCACATAATAACATATTATTATTATTATTATTATTATTATTTATTATTATTATTATTATTTATTATGAGTCCTGATCGTGCGTCCGTCATCGTCGGATCACAAGTTTTTGCATTATACGTGTCGCCCGTATAGTATATTATAATATTATATATATATATATATGTACAATCTCTGGTTAATATTAAAATATACTGGTATATAAGTTCTCTGATGAAGGGACTCTTTAACTAACTTTTATCGCATATATACAACGCTCGTATGCACAGGTAACGAAAACTCGTTTATAACAATAAATAACTACTATACTACTTATATACGAGTATATAAAATAATGGTAGTCGCTGTTTTAAAGACATTACCGCGGCAGACAAAGCGCATTGTGTTGTGCAGTGAATTATAATAAATAACGTTATGTTCGCGTGCAGGTATAAAATCAGAGCACGTTCGAAATCACTGGCGTAGACGAGAAAAGTTATACATAAAAAAAAATAATAATAATAAACAAAAAAAAAAATTGTTCTTTTCCTTCGTTTGGGGGACGGGAGATCGTATAATATGCGTTTGGTATTATGTATACATTTTTGGACAGACTGCGAACGCCTATTGCGATTATTTTTTATTCCTCGCAAAGATTATTTAAATATTTTTTATATATTTATTATTTTTTATTTACTTATTAATTAATAATATAAACGTTGGTATATTATATATTATCAATTTACGAGAGAACGCAATTTTTTCTCTTTCCGTATTGAAATTTACCAGACCATACGCGCGAACCAGACACCAACGGCGCTGCGGAATTTTCGGCGACTATTACACATATATTATAATATAATTATTTATTTATTTTATTATAAACGTATCACATCACAAGTGTTTAATCGTTTTAATGTTATTAAAACGCAATCGGTTTTAATTTTTGATTTATCGCATAATGCGATTGTATGTATACCTAAATCCTCAAATCGACACGCGCGACAATAAATAATAATATGCAGAGTAAATAATATATCGAATCCATAGATTTATATATTTATTTCAACTCGTTAATTTTTTTTATAATATTCGTGTGCGAATTGCGATTGATAATATTATATTCTAATAATATAATGCCCTGCAAGGATAAAAATGACGTAGAAAATGATAACATGTTTATATTATTTTCGTTCGATCAAAGATTATACGAAATATACCAAGTTAATTTAAGTATAACAATAAATTTATACTGTAATATAATATATAACGCGAATACCTACGTGCCTTAGGTAATGTTAAGGAACATAATTATTGTTATATTATTATATGATATAATGATTAAAACGTATAAATTAGACACAATTAATGTAATTTCGAAAATCTAATTAATGTAAAAAAACTTAAGTAATTAGAATAAAATTAAAATTATTATTTAAATACAATTTTGAGTTTATATAATGAAATATTAAAAAAAATATATTCTGTATATATATTGTAAATATTTTTGAAAAAAACCACATATTTTAACATAAAAGTCCTCGATTTGTGATTTAAATATTTACCTATAAATAATATAATTTTTATAAATGCAAAAATTCGATCAAAGAGTTCAAAAACAAAACTTCATGTTTTATTTTTATATGCAAAAAGAATAAAAATATAAAATAATAACTAAAAAAACATTTGGCATTCCGACACCTTAAAAGAAAATTAAAAATTTCGCTTACCTAAATCGATTTTTAAACACGAATTCGATGTATGGGTAAATTTTAAAATTATGTTTACCTATAGTAAATTAGTAATATATAAATTTAATATTCAAAACTTGTTTATTCATTATAAGTTTATAACTTTAGACCAAAAATTATTAGTTGTGATAAGTATATTTACCTACCTATACAAATTACGATTGATCTCCTAATCCAACGCCAGTATATTTAACTTAAATCTCACCAAACATTGCTAGAATTCCAACAGATTTCACACCTGAGACCTAAACGAGTATTATTAATCTTTTCTCGATAAAACTTATGGAGTTAAATTTAAAGTTTAAAACGGTTATTAAATTTTCCAGAGGAAGTTGTAGAAATTAACTTTGGTATGATAAGAAACAGTTTTAACATCTTAATTTATTGTTGGAAACTATACATCAACAAGCGTAAAATTATAATGTTGTATTTTAATGATGACTTTAATATTTGAGTAATAATTAAACGAATAATTTTTTAATATAAACAAAGCGAATGACAGTCAATTTACAGTTAAATAACAATATTGTAAATTTATCAGTTTACCAATTTACCATACTATATAAGCAATTTAACCGTATTATTATTAAATCACAATCTAACGTGAATAAAATATAATAATTACGTATTTATTGAACTTTACTATTCTCTTTCGTTATTACTCTTTTATTAGCTACTATACATTACTTTGTAATAAATTATACGCATCTAATTTTTTGACCAAAATGTAGGAAACACAATACCTATTGGGATATTTGAATATAATGGCAAATTGGTCGGTTTGACAGTAAAAATAAATAATAATGTATTTTTGAGACAAATAAATTAAAGAAAAAACGATATTATTATTATATTATTTCAAATAGTATAAAACACATTGCTTTACTGCCAGAAAATATAACTTAATCTCGTATATTGTCAAACAGTGAATTATATTATATATTATAGTATTGATTGATATTTAATATTGCATATTGGCTATAATAAAAAAAAAAGAGGAATTTTCCATTCATCGGTATTTATATTATTTAAAAAAATACCGTATAAATAATACGTATACACACACACATACACATATATATTTGTAATTATTCAATATTTTATAAAAGTTTAATTCATGATTTTAATTACTTTTATGAAAATTTTCCAGAAAAGTACTTTATAAAACATTAAAAATGTGTATGTGCGTGTACTAATGCATTCGGAATATTCTTTGAATATTTGCCATACTCGTTACAAATCCGATTCGTACAATATGTTAAATACATTTATTAAATACTATATTTAATGCGAGTATATTTATTTTATTGTTATTTTTTACTGTATTATCTATCGTGTATTTTTGAGCATTAAATTGATAAGCATGTATATTGTATACGTATACATACATTAACTTAAACAATAAACAGATAATTTACTTCTAAATTATGTTTGGTTTTTGGTATTAATTATTCAAAATTAATCACTATATACATTTTCCACCCTATATAATATTCATATCGTAGTATTACCTATTAAAATTATAGAGTACCTATTTATTATTTTAATCTTATTATGTCTTACAAAATGTATTATAATAACCGTTTGATATAAAATATAAATAAAAACACGAACAAATATTTTTATTGGTATATATTATTATTGCCGACATTGGAGTAGGTAGTACATAAATTTATATGGAGTAAAATCTATAAAAAAATTTATTTACACTTCCTGTATAAATGTATAATATTACATTTTAAATTAAAATTGGATAGTAAACAGAATTAGGTATATGTTAAATAAGTAAATAAGTATCCATTTTTTTTCTTAAATATAAAATATTATCAAAAGTTTTCATAATAAAACATTGGAAATCGTAAAAATTTGTTCAAACAATATTAAAATTACGCGACTTTTTTTTTTTTATTTTTTTCATCCGACTGACGGTGACGGCGAGACGTTTTTATATCGTTATATTTATGTTATATTATGATTTGAGGAAAAAAAAAAACTTCTCTCGTCGTTTGCGAAAAATTAGTCTTCAACGGGTGGCATATTTTTCAGAAAGGAAAAAACAAACCAACGTCTACCAACATTCATCTCGTCGTGTCGAAAAAAGCGGCAATAATGTTGCAAAACAGGGCGATTAGTGCTGACTGGGGGGCCACCGCTCCGGTTCTCACGGATCATTAAGACTTTATACCAATGGTATTTCTACTCATTTTTCAAAATCGGAATTACTTATTTTAAATATTTTAAATATTTTATCTTAGTTTGTATTATAATATAATATTATATTATACACGTTATTTATATATAAATTTATTTCGACCGTGAAATAATAAAGACAATAACTGAAAATCTAACTAGTTAAAACGCGTGATATCATATATGAGACTTTGTTGAAAAATAATTAATTTATAAACTGCATTGACGCTGATTTAATATGATTGTGCAACAATTCCGTAATATTATATTCGTACTTTTATGTGTAGACAGTTTAAATGATTTAGGTTTACTATTATACGACTGCACGTATAATAACAGTCGTATAGTCGTACATTATAATTATTGTAAATCTTAAAAATACGTTAAATTGAATAATTAATTTTTATAAACACAATAATCTCGTATGTATAACCGCGTGTTATAAATAGCGTTAAAAAAATAAATAATAATAAAAAACTCAATGCTATATCCGTTCGTATATAACACATTTTCTGACATCCGTATACGGTGCAAAGTTTCGTCGTTGTTGTTATTTCCAATAAATTACAATTTTTTAGATCTCTTCGAAGTTTCTTTATTATTTTTTTTCTACTGAAAACAATCGGATATTCGTTTTAGGGATACATTGTATGCACTGACATTAAAATGTTTTATGTTTTAAAATAAGCAATAAAATGATTTAACGCGTTTTTTTTTTTCATTTTATTATAGGTATAATTGTTATTTATTTTTATTTTTTACGCAGCTTTTGCTCAATGACCTGTCAATGTCTTGTTCTTCGATGGCTATTGTCATTTTCCTATATATTATACTTTACATGCACATTAAACTTATGTATAGTTATACATTATTATTATTATTATTATTATTATTATTTTTATTATTATATGTATTTGCTGGACGGACGGTAGCGGTAGGTACCTATTACGCGTATAACATATTACATAGGTATCAAATCGGAAGAAAGGTTTTTTCATGCGACAAAAGAACGCACGCCATACGTTACTAATCTTATAGGTGTATTATTCTTCCTGTAAATATGTAAAAATTTATTAATTTTTTCATTCTTAAATAACTTCTATACAACATTGTTTTTCTATATACGTATATTATATTATGCGTGACGGAATGAAAACTATAAACGGAAAAAATTATATGCAAAATAGTAATATATTATATTGTATAATAAATAATATTATGTCTTATAGGTTATATAATTTATTTACCTGGTTTTAAGTTAGGTATAGTCAACATGATAGTGAAATTATTATGAATAATATATTATTGTTATATAGCCAGAGTCGTGCCTATTATAGAAAATTTTTTTGAGGGGGTGTTTACTATTTTATAATAATATATTCTAAACTAATTATGTATTTTTGAATTATGACATGGAATTAGCATAAAATTCCATAATATCAAATAATATTATAATAATTTTTATATTATATTTTGATAAAATATCGTTCATTTATAGACAATTAATTTATTAAATTAAATGAAATGAACGAAATAAATATTAAAAAAAAACATAAAAATGAATAATTATAGAATAATAATTCTTATCTATATTATGTTTTAATGGCGTTGTATATTAAATATATCTTATTATATTTTAGATCGATAAGACAGATAAATTACAGATATTAAAAAAAAAATCCAATTTTAATTTCAATTTAATAATAACATCTCAAACATTTAATAGCTCTTGCATGTCTTATAGAAAGCAGAAATATTATATTTCTGAATTAAAAATATATATGTACTCGTATTTTCTACTTTTACAATATTATATACAATTTAATTTATTTTAATTGGCAATTAGTGATTAAAAAATATTTACTTCCTAGAAAACATGGTGAATAAATCATTAAATTTATTACCTTTACATAATAGAAATTTAATTATTTCCAATATGCGAAATATTGACTGGCTTTTTTGTCTTCATAGAAATTAGATATTTAGATGTTAAATAACAATATTAATATTAAATTCATAATAATAATTTAAAATATTTCTACAAGTAATTAAAAGAACAATAATTTTATCAACTCCTACGATAGTGTTTCAATTACTCGCATTAATGATCGTTTGATATTTACACAAAGTACGAAGAAAAAAATTCAGCCTAAATTTGCTTAAAATATATTACTCCTTAAATATTTTATGTATCTAATGTTCAAAGTAAAAATCTTCTAACCAGTTCATTAGGGCCAATATTACTTTGTGAAGAATAAGAATATTTATTATTAATACAGAATATTAAAAAAATAATAAATAATTTTTTCTTGTATAATCATTTGTAATTTCGATGGGGTGCTTAACGCTTAAACATTCAAAATTCTCCTTTAGACACGCTCCTGATTATATTTATAGAGCAAAATGTACACGTTTATTATTATTTTTCTCGACTAATATTTATACAGGGTGTAACAGGTCTATCTGACAATTGCAATAACTTTTTTTCTATTCATTTTTTTTAACTTTTTTTTTTTCAAATAAATACTAAGCCCTTGCGCTACAATACTGTCGATTTCAAATATTTTTTTGTACTTGGGAAACTCAAATTTGGAAATTTAAAATTTTATTTTATTGTTTAAGAAAAATTTCAAAATAGCCATTTCGTAAACCTGATTTTTAGAAAAATATTAGTGTTTAAAATTCTAATAAAGGTTGGCCCATTTATTTTCTACGATTTTTTAAAGTTTGTGAAAAAGTTAAGAATTTTATTGTATACCACATAAAATTATAACAAATATTATTGTATAACACTATTAATTAAATGGCTGATCGAAATTTAATTTTTATTCCAAGATTTTTGTTATCGCTTACATCATTCAATTGATATTTATTATTATGAGTACCAGTTATATTATTATTATTATGCTTTCATGGAAAAGTTAATCAAATCACCGACTATTTGATAGACCCGTACAATATTAATTGTACCTATAATTTTAGTAATTTAATTCAAATTTCTAAAAGTTGAAAAAATCATAAGAAATAAATGACCAAACTTTAAGAAGATATTTTAATACCATAATTTTTACAAAATAAAATAAAAATAAATTTCTACAAAATGGCTATTTTGATTTTTTTTTTTTAAATGGTAAAATTAAATTTTAAATTTTCAAATTTGAGTTTCCCAAGTACAAAAAAATATTTGAAATCGACAGTATTGTAGCGCAAGGGCTCAGTATTTATTTGAAAAAAAAAAGTTAAAAAAATGAATAGAAAAAAGTTATTGCAATTGTCAGATAGACCTGTTACACCCTGTATATACCTATATTTTACGATATGTTTACGTTTTGACAGATACAAATTTCAACGATTCATAATTTCACAATACCGATCAACGTGATGTATTATCGTAATTTCGGTTTTATTACAGTGTATTATAATACTTTATTAAAATTATAATAAAATATTTTTCTTAAATATTCTTCTTTTTAAATTTGATGTAATGTAATAATATTGATGGCAATGATATTTAAACTTTTTCTGCCCGTACACTTGGAATATTTTCTCAATGCATCAGTGACTCGTTTCAATTACGATTAAAATATAAGTAGTTATATGACAAAATAATATTTAATTTATCAAAATTGATACGGTTTAATTTAACTCATTTATATATTACAATGAATAATAGAACATAATTTTGAACTTTGTTTTAACTGGGTCACATCTCACATTAATGTTGCATAATAATAATATAATTATAAATCAAAGGTAATTCCCGAATGAATTATTTTGTAAATTCATTGCGTGTTAAAAATTTATGAAGCATAATATTCTTGCTCTACATTAAATGTTTAAAGTAAATTGTATTAGCGCGAAAAATTTATATATATTTATATATTTATATTTTTTTTAAAAGTTATTTAAGTATGGGAAACGGTATAATGTACGTTGACAACGATTTATTTGATACCTAATTGTTATGTGTCGACTTATAATGATTAATAAAATATAATATAATAAAATTTATACGCAGAGGCGTGTCAAAGTATGTATATAATGTTATAATATTAAAAAGGGCGAACTTATAAAAAGAAAATAATAATAATAAATAAACAGATTTAACCAATTTATGAACGTAATTAAAATACACGCGACATTGTAATATTATGTATATAATTATGTTATAACAGCGCGTTTAGAATCGTTTTTTTTTTTTTTTATGAAGAAATTGCTATATTATAATTTCACTACTTATTTTAATAATGATGTAGTATATAAAAATCAGACCACTTTAGCCAGTTTATCGTTACAATATTATTATTATTTTTTTTTTATTCTTAACATTAAATACACGTATAGTATAATATATTTTTTACGAGGGGACGTTAACGCGAATTTAGTTGTGAAAATGTTTTGAGCTTGAAGTTGTAGAGTCTTTGTACGTATACATACGGCATTGTATATAGATTTTTATATTATCGTCTTCAAACTTTTTTTTTTTTTTAACATTTAACGGACGCGATATCAAACTGTCAAAATCAACGAAATTACGTGATAACGATATATATATAATATTATCGTTTTTACTGCGATCGTTCGAATAGATGATAATAATATTATGTATATTTAAGTATATTATATAGGTATATTTTTTTACTTTCTCGATAAATTCACACTCGACAAAGTGTATTACTGCCTGTATATTATTGTATATACGCAGCGTATACCTATACCTACTTATTTTTATTTTATTTTTCCAATCAAACAAATTACTCATTCGCTCGGGTCGCGCGTGACAACAATCGTCCGAATCGTCACGCGAGTGCATATACAGAATGACCATCGAGACTTTGGGATGTGACGACATTTTTACCAGCGAGAAAATCGAAAATCGTACTATATTATACGAGTATATATAAAACATCCGTTTACGGATTTACTGCAGGTATATTTTATATGTTAAAACCACGGTTTTTAAACGGTCGGTATTCGACGTATATGCGAGATGGAATGTAAATCGAACTTTGGGTATAAATAATATTATCACTCCGTATTTCGCGTGATCAGCCGCGTGCATAATATAAAATACGACGAGCATAATATCAACTCGGATTCGCATTTATATATACGAATATACACCTATGTGCCCGCGGGGATGATTTTTATTGGAGGTCGTAAAATTTTTCCAAACGTTATCCCTGCAGGACGTCGGAGACGTGGATAATTAACTAACGGGTGAAACGAATATATACGAATATACTTGTACGCGCGAGCACATCGCTATAGTCGCATCTATACACCAATTTTTATTGCCCGTTCGTTTGCACATGTATTACATACATAATATGATAATATATTATATACCTCGAACGACTCGGGAATAAAACAAAATATATAATATTATAGAAATAGATGGTAAATCGACCACCATTATTGGAGGAATTCGTTAAAATACGTCTCCGTGAGCAATAACAATATTATTATTATAATTATAATTATTATTATTATTATTATTATTATTATTATTATTATTATTATTATTATTATTATTATTAATATTATTATTGTAATGTCAAACTAAAACGGTGTACGCGATATTATAATATCATGTATATTATTATATTAAGTCAGCGGTGAATTTAAATGCGATTAAAACTACATCGTAGAAATGCGCACTTGACTCGGCGTGCGAAAACTCTAAGTACTAGCCTATATACAACAATAATACACCGTGGCCGGACACGTGGACACAAGTTCGACGGGATTTGTTTTAACTCGCGGCGTGTTCCGGTCACTATATACAATATTGTGTAAACTTTATATTCGTAGTCGGGTTGATGCCGCGATTAAAATCCTAATAACATTATATACGTATATATTATAAGCTCTGTTCGTATGGATGTTTATATTATATACATTATATTATTATTAATATAACGTTATAGGGAAAAAAACAGTCGATCCGACACTGTAAAATTGTCGAACTCTCTCGTATTCCCCACGTCACTCGAAAAGAAGAAAAAAAATATATAATTTATAAAAAATTGAAAATCAAACATAATATTATTTAAATTTTTTTTATATTTTATCGTATACTCGTACACACTTTTGAGTTTTGACAAATCAAAATATTACAAAATGATTTAAATATACAATACAGGCGCACGTCACAAACACACTATACATACATACGAACGTTACGAGTATAAAAGTGTAAAAAATAAGTATTTTTTTTTATTTTTAATTACATTTTATTAAATAATAATTAAATGTAATATATTTTCGCGACAAAGCCACGGTTAAATAATAATTATTATTAATTTTGTTTATTCGTTCTTTTATTATATAGATTTAATTGTACAAAAACGTTAGGTTAGGTTGGTATATGGTATCGACCTTATGTATAGTAATTTTACGTGTTACGTTTCGTTTTTGTATACACGCGTCCGCGTGTAATAATCGAACATAAGCGTTTTTATAACAGTTTTAAATCGTATTTTTATTTATTTATATATTTAATTTTTTTTTTACACACATATACATTTTTCATTTTGAAATTACAAATATACGGTTTTGATTTCTGAATTCTATTTACACGCGTAAAGTTTCGTTTCATTTCCACGTTAAATATTCAAAAAGTTAGTTGAATTTTATTATTAGAAGAAACTTTTCTTTTACCCGCACATATCACCTATACGACGGTAAAAACTTCAATGAATAAACGGTCTTCGCGGAAAAAGCATCGGGAAAAATGATTAGTTTTTCTTTTTTATATAACACGGTATATGCGCGGTTTAGAAGTTAATTGGATTTTTTTTCATACTCAGAAACGTAGTTATACGATTAAACCGTGTGAAATTAAAAAAAATAATAATTATGACAAGTGTATAATATTGTACGTATATATAATAATATGTAACACTCGCCTGAGACGGTACACGTCCGTATTATACGAGTACGACAATTAATCTCTTATAATAATATAATATATATTTTCTCGTCTCGCGAAATGAGTTAAGACAGAAGATTATGGAAAATTGTTTTAACTTTACAGGATTACGGAAAATATAAAGTGAATAATTTATTTGTTCCTCGTGTACGTAATTTATTTTAACCTCTATTAACATATCATAAATCGAATTAACGCGCCCGCCCACACCAATTTTAAACAAAATAAACAACCGTACCTATACGAGTATAGTATAATACATATCTGTATATTATTATTTAATATTATGTGGTATGGTTGTCATTTATATTAATATTAACCGTTTGTATACGTATTATTATATTTCGTGTATTATATACGTGTGGTGGATCGTAATTTTTTAAATCGTAAATTTTTGTATTATATACAGCAGGGGTGGCCAACTTTAAAAGACTAGGGATCGACCTCTGAGTTTTTTTAGGTTGTCGCGATCGCCCAAAAAAGAAAAAAAGGAGGTAAACAAAACAAAAATTAATTATTAATTAAATGAAAAGTATTGTTATATTATTATTACAAAAAATTATTATAAAATTATTATTATTATTATTATTATTATTATTATTATTATTATTATTAT
>JAIUCT010000014.1:5491228-5516553 GCA_021307375.1 Tetraneura akinire
ATTATTATTATTATTATTATTATTATTATTATTATTATTATTATTATCATTAAACATCCATAAGATACATTATCCATAAGATTAGGTACATGGTACGTACAATGTATACCTACACGATATAACTCTATATCAGTGTATAGACTCATTTTTCAGAATTATTTATTGCCTTTTTCTAATTTTTATATTAATGGGTTAAGTATACAAAGATACACACATTTACAAAAAAAAAAAAAAAATAATAATTTTTTTTCTGAAAAAATTCAAAAATTTAAAAAAATGCCAAATGGTGTCGCGATCGACTCTAATTCACCTAGCGATCGACCTGTTGGCCACCCCTGATATACAGAATCCAAACAATTTTTTTTTTTATCAATTTACCATTATCGTTATCATCGTTATTCAAACATAAACATTTTTGTACGGATTTTTGTATTTGTGTTCTGCGTAGGTATCTATTATTACATATTAGTATATTACACATCGCCAATCGTTTGATAACACACTGTGGCGGTTTTCTTCCTGGAGCGATTTAAAATGAAAAAATAAAAACCACGGTAATATAATAATATATTAAACTATTCAGATTTACGGTCAGTTTTCACTGCACGTATCGGGTAAATAATAAATAACTATTTCAACACGGTAGGCATATATTTTTAATAATACATTACACATTATAACTTTACAAATAATCTTAAAATAAACGAAGTTCCGTTGTAGCCTACGGGAGTTTATCGATCGATATAATATAGTAATAATACTCTTATTATTCGGCATTGATATTTCGTAATTCGTTTTATAATGAAATGTGTAAATAATATTTTCCGTTCACGTAAATATTACAGCTTTAATATAACATTATGTAATTGTTATGTTGATAAACAACTACGTTTCGTATTCGATTAAAACTGTTATATATATTTTAACGTATTCACGCCATTGAAATTATACACTATAGTTTTTGAATGTACCTAATGCGGTATGTATTATTCTTATAAATTTCAAATACGGATATTTTGACGGTTTGTAATAATATTATTGAATAATAATAATAATATTCTAATGTATATTAAAACAATTATATTTTACATAACGTACCTAAATGCACGCATGTGTGAATTCTGATTGGTTATTCATGAATAAAGTTTTCTTTATGAAAATAAATTGAATATAATATATATATATATATTATTAAAAGATTGTTATTTGTTACAATAAAAATAAAAAAAATAAATAAAAAATAAAATGTATTATAGCATTTGATTATGTAGTAATACCTTAAAGCTACACATATGTCTAATATAATATAGGTATATATTTTTTTTTACGTTATGTGGAATAACAAAATAAGTTAATCTATCATAGGAGTATACGTATTTTCTAAGAAGATTATAGTTTAATGGAATACGTTAAAAAAATTATTTTATGAATAAGTATAATATTAAAAAAAAAAGATATATATTATGTTTATAAATACGTTAAAAAATACGTTAAAAAATATCACTGGCGAAATAACCGCTAAACGTTATTGTATTTTTTATTTTTTTTTTTTATTTAATAATATATCAGTATACCTATAAGGAAGTTTTCATATTTTGTTTACTACAAATAACATTTTTTTAAAGCGGATTTATTTTCATATTAGCTTAAGTATAGTTTGTTTCTAAATCAATTTCAAAAAAAAAAAGTGTATTATATTCGAACGAATATTGAATATACAAAATGCGAATAGGTTTAGTAAAATGCTCTCGTATTGTGGCTGTTATTTCTCATTCAAAGCACAAACATAAATCATTAATAATTCTATATTTTAAAACATTTAACTTCATTCAAATTTACGGTGTTTTTATTCGCGAAAACATTTGGTTTTCGTATCATACTAAACTAACGTGGGTAATAAGTTCCCGTGTATACGTTATTATATTTATCTCATAAAAATGTGTTCAGCGTTCTATTTTGTTTTTCTTCGAATCTCATAATATTCAGATCACTGCTTTTTTAAATCCCTAATAATATTATACAGTATTTTTCATTTACTTTTTAATTAAATATATATTTTTATTTTAGTTTGTAATCTATCTTCCGGTATATTATAATACATAGGCACTTTGTTTATTGTTTCAATCCGTAATAAATGCATTTGAGGTAGAATTTTTTTCATTAATAAACTTTTTGATAGAAACTTAAAAAAAAATCGTCCGGTTTAAGTCCCTATTTATTAAGTTTAATATTACATTTTGATCACATTATTAAATATATAATATACATATAGGTATATATAATAATTAATCAATCGTTATCCCAATAATTTATATAGTTTACAATTATAATTAAATCTTACCTTTTAATGGAAGTAAAATATTGTTTCAAAAAATCTTCGGCTAATTCTAGTACTTCGTTTTTTGGTCTAACTATCGAGTTATGGAACGCAGGCGGCAATATAATGCTTCCCAGACATGCTTTATCGTTACACATCGGCGGCTGAAAACATTACGGAATATTTGGTTAATATCAAAATTGAAAATAATATTAAACCTATATATATCGATGATGATAACGATTTGTTTATTATGATTTTGTACGCGGATTTATAGATAGAGAGGTATAATAAAACGCTTTAAATTTTATAAAAATAATCGTAGCGTATACATGCGTGTAGTCATAATCTCGTTTGAATAATTTTTTATCCTATAGTGATTTTTTTTTTCAATTTTAACATAAAAAATCATTTTGCTTTTTAAAAATAATAATAATAATTAAAAAATCTCTTACGTCTCATAAGAAGTTTTGTAAAAAATCGTTAACAAGTGACGTGTATATTTTTAGAATAAACATTTGTTTCGTGTTTTAACCGTTAAGTACACAGGTGAAACTGTGCGGGACAATATATTATATAGTGCGAGTTTAGACGTAAGACGAAGAAAAAATGAACTCAAAGTTGTTTCGTAATTCCAAGTAGGATTTTCTTTAAACTATATTATGCAGGAACTATAATAATACACCATAAACATTATACATTAAATTCATACCCTTACCGAGTAAATAATAATCCATATAGTTATGTATACGTTTATTACTATTATTATTTATTGTCTCCGTGGTTGCGAATGCAATTCTGATTTTAAATTTCGTATACACTCGTATATTTATTAGTAGGTAACGCCATATTATAATATTTCGTTGTACGCGAAAGTCTATATAAGTACATATTATTATTACATTAAAAATGTTCATATTTATATATTATTATATTTTAATTTTGATTTTTGTAATCGTTGATGTCAAGCTTGAGTATGTAAATTTATAAATATAACATAATAGTTAAAATTAAAATAAATTAAGTTTTTTTCTATATAAATCAGATTTCGACGATCGTAATGGTATAATTTATATGGTTATATTATAATATTTTATGTTTTCCAAAACTTATAGGTAGTAATTATAGATGAATAGGAAAAATGATTAAAATTTTTTTTTCGTCTTTTATAATATTTAAATATTTAATTGTTAAAAATATTTGATTGGAGTTAAATTTAAAATGGTAGTCCGTTGTACTGTCAATTAGGTAAAATTTTGAATTCATACAGACACTGACCAATTAAATTAATAACATTTAAATTTTATTCTGCCTGAAATAAAACGAAAAAAATATTGTATAAGAGTTGGTGAATCTATTTCGTAATATTATATAAATATCTAAGACTATATAATATAATATAGTATGATTATTTTGTTAAGATAAAATTTAAATAAATATGTTAATATCCTAATATTTTTAAACACGCTTTTTATTTTATTTTAAATGGCGTTGTGAAACTTCTTTTTTTTATATATATAAAATGCAGACGATTTTATTTGTAATATATAAAATTATAATGTAGTAAATTTTTAGACGCATTTCATCGCGTTACAAGAGAAAAAAACAAAATTAAAATTAATTCCAATAAAAAAAAAAAAAAGAAGAAAACGTTTTCACACTAACAACAATAGCAATGTTTTCTTAAACACATGTACATTTTAATAATGATAGCAATAAAACAAATAAGTTTAAACCTATATTATTTTCATTTAAATGTTTAATCAATATACAACGAGGGAAAATTTTTCTTATATTTTAAAGTAACATCGTAGGTATCTATTTGTTTTTCGAATGAATTACAATAATAAATTACGTTTTATATTGTTCATCCGTTTATCGTTTCTCTTTCTTTTCAGTTGGAAAATATGATCTTGATTTTGACTGTTATAAAGAAATAGGTATAACATTCTAAACACATTAGATTTATCTCATTAATTTTTTGAATAGTGTAATTGTCATTTTTTATTGTCTCGTATTATAGGTACCAATTCTATACATGTCTATCGCCGTGAGCTGTAATTTTATTATCGATATGAAAAATATCAGCTGCTATTTTCGCGATTTTTGGTAGTTTATATTTTATCGAACTAAAAATAAAAATAAATATCTTATTTTTTTTTCATTATAAAACTTATATGTAAAATAGTTTATTATTACTAATATTTTATTCAATTATATTATATTGTCAGTTTTCGACTTTTTAAAATTCTAAAATTGCGTGTCTATATAATATTATTATTCGAGCTATCAAAGTATTATCATATTATTTAGACGTATATTATTGTAAATTTATGTTTGGGCTATTTGAGAAATTCAATTTGTATTTCATAACAAAAGTGCATTGACCGATGAAAGTTTAAAAAACTCATGGCACATAACAGCAAAGAAAACACGAAATATATTTATGACTCAAAAAGTTATATATCCTTTAGGGTAAGTGCCCTCTCAAGGGAACTATGCCGAAGTGTTGCTGCACGTTAAAGCTCCTCGATTACAAAAACAAATGTCAGTAATTTACAAAAGCATTATTTTTCTGATAGTAAATACTTCAATTTAAAAGATTTGGATGTAATAGAAAATTATGTGAGTTTAATAGAATTTAGATATCTTAGAGATCATAGAAATATTATCTTAACGTTATTCTAATGATTTTAAAGTTTCAATAGTAATTGTATATTGATAGAAAAATATTTCCAAATTTCATAGATTTAATAAATCACATAGAATCTTATGATATTATAATATATTTCATAGATGATTAATAAAAAAAGACAAAATTTTATTGATGCATACTGATATATATTTTAACATGTTTCCCGAATATTAGAACAATATCAAGTATCATTTTTTATAGGTGTTTAAAGTTGAAATTTGAGTAAAATCAATATTATTATCCATAAAAGTATAATTTTTATGGATAATATGCTTCTAATATTTCAATATTTTATAATAATGTTAAATAAAATTAAAAAAAAATTTATTCAAGCTCAAATACATCTTACTTAACACTGTACCAATTAATTGTGAATATTACGATTTTTTTTTTTTTTTTTTTTGCTGTTTAATGTATAAAAAACAAGGGAAGGGATACTGGTGTGGATAGGATACAGATGTAAAAAGGATAGTGTTGAATTTTTTTTTATTAATTTTTGAATACAATGATAAATCATTACATTCGAAAAACGATTCTGATCGAAGTACTGTCAGATTTGAGTATTTAAATTATTTGTTTAGGAGTTTTATGGGTATATATTGAACGTAGAGACTGATAAATTAAAAAATTTTAGTCAATACATATATTAAATCTGATGAATTTCTCTCAAAATCGTTTTTCATATTCAAATGTTAATCAAAATTAAATACTATCCTCTTTACACTTGTACCTCTTTCATGCCAGTATTCCTTCCTTTACTTTTTAATTATGATTTTTCAATCGATACATGTCTTTTCGTATAATTTCACCAAATGGCAATAAGTTGTTTATGCCCGTAATATATTACAAAAGTTATCTCTCTATATCAGCATAGACGAGTTATCTTAATGCACGTTTTAATAAAGTTTTATCGCATCACGTACGAAAAATATTCGTAAAAAAATAATATTGTAAAACCGATGCTAAATTACACGCCATTTATTAAGTGAGTTTAATAACTTTGCATTATAATACTTCCTTTATTTTATATAAAATCTTAAATCGTAAATCGGGTGAAACTTAATGAATAGCTATTAAAATTTTTAAACTGGGCGTATAGTTATAATATATCGTGTATTATATAATATTTTCATAAAATGTACGCGCATTTAATCGAAAATTAAATCTGTTTTTTTTTTTTTTTTTTTTTTTTTGCAACTCCCTAGTCATTTTGGCGGCGAGTAACTTTTTTTTTTAAATAATACATACTTTAAATATTGTTTTATCATCATTATACACTATAAGTATGTAAAATATCCAATATACGTCGTAATGTTTTCCATTATGAGTGTAAAAATGAGGAGAAAAATTAGGATTTCGAATTTATAAATGAAACAATATTCATATTATGTACACCAACATAGAACGATACGATAATAATTCGTATTTCGTGTTAAATATGAGTACATAATATTTTTACAATTAATTTTCTCGTCTGTATACGTTTTTTCACGATTAACGTGTGTCGCACGAAAAGTCAATAAATATAAAATTATCGATTGCAACGTATTTGTTTCACTTCGTACTAAAATAATAATAGGCCTGTATTAGACTCGACCATCCCCACTTTATTCATGCCAAAATTAGAAAAATTAAATAAATAAGATTTAGTCACTTAGTAGGTACGTATAATGGAAATTCGATATTCGTTATATAATCGTATTTTAGGTCCAAGTCGTGGTATATATCGACCTTATACCTACGTAAATCGCATAACTTGAAATCTGGAAGTTTGCCCGTCACGAGTTACCCCAACGGCTATACGTAAAATTTCCTTCGTTTACATTATATTACATCGTCGTTACCTATAGTTACACGCGTATTATTATTAATATAGAGAGTTCGATAAAAGCATCGACGTGTTTATTGGCCGTGTTTGTACGGGGGTCGGGCCTTTCATCGGATCTACGCATTATTATATTCGAACCCGATGAGCGAGTATTCTCAAAACTCGGATGTCGAAAAGCTCTATCATAATCACGCGTGGGATTATGTATCGGCGTCTCTAGAGGAAATCATTTTAATTGAAACCGAAATTTCCCATCGTAAAAAGAGAATTTCGTCAGAGTCCGTCGTTATAATAATAATACGCTATATATGCGCACACGTATAATATATAATGTGTTAACTATAATATTCCTGTATATATATATAGTTAATCCAGTGTTATTTAGCGAAATTTAATTGGAAATACTATTGGCGACATTTTGGTATCCTGCCGGTATACCGTGGTAACTGTAGGTACGAGTAAAAGAGAGAGAGAGATTATAACGTATAAACTGAAGTAGGTGTATAATATGCTTAACAACGATTAGCAAAACTCTCTGTATATGTATAGATATAATATACGAATATAGGTATTGCTGTTAATTCGTATATACTTATTATAAACGTTAAATAATCAAGTTTCATTACTGTCTCGAACATACTTTATGCGTGTTCGGTTTCTCACTGAAATTATAAAATACAAAGTTTTAGAGTAACTTCCTTACTACTAAATGATTAATAAAAAAAAATAAAAAAATAAAAAAAATAATTAAAAAATACAAACTTAACGGGGGAAAAAAAACACAAATTGTTTATTAAAAAATGCGTGAAAAAGAAGAGAGAAGAAATTCAATTAGTTTAAAAAGTCGCGAGAATGAAATCTGTCGACATCAATTATACACACCAATACATGGATCCAATACAATGGATCGTTAAAAATACGTATGTAATGAAATTTATTCGTTGCGTAATATTATTTTTTTATTTTACTAGAATTCAAAATATTCGTGTCGGATTTATTTTTAGAATTTAGCAAAATTGTACAATTTATACGCATTATGTGGAATATAATAATATAATTGTGTATAAAATCGCATATTTTATTATATTAATTTTGCAAATAAATACATAACGCACTTCAGTCAAACCACGTGTATAATGCAATCTTGTTCGTTAATTAAAGTTTACTATCTCCATATCTATAATACACGTAGATTAACCTGAAATATAATCATTTATCAAATTATCCTTGTGTCTTTTAAGATTTAGTAAAGGTCTTTTCATAATACAATGAATAATTTGTTTCATGAAGCATCATAACGCATATTATTTTCTACTCGATATTTACTAATTGCTTTAATCTAAACATCAGATATAGTTTCAACGTTGATATTTATATTTATATAATATATATTAATTATATTATATTTATCATTTATGTACCTATATAGAAATTATAATGAAACAATGTTTTCGATTTAATCATTTGGATTAATTAAAAAATAAAATCGGGTAAAATACATAATTTACTAATAGAAGAACAAACTATTTTTCTAGGTACGAATATTATTAAAGTTGTTATGCGTTATAATTTTACGCATAATAAATTATTAATTCATATCATATAGTATTATACTTAAACGTTATTATAATGTGAATCGATGATCCTCATAGTTGTAATTTACTTTCGTACTTAGTACTTTTGACCAAACCAATTAGAATATATTATGGGGATAAAATTTAAATGTTATTACATCATATTATTATTATTCAATCTAGAATAATCTTACGTCAATAAAAATATCTAAAAGAAACTTATTTATAATTTTAATTTGCAAATATTTAATATTAAAAAAATCGATTGAAAAATAATTTAGTAAACTATAAACATCATCAATATCCAATCCTAAATTTAACAAAATTTCTCTTGTGTTTAATTAAAAAAAAAAAAAAAATTGATTCAAGACTGCCACATCTCAACAATCAACAGTCTCAGTTTCTGCGTCATTTTCCTTATATTATTTTAATGTTATATTAACAAGTGTTTCAGTGACTAAAATCACATAGTATCATCATTGAATTATCGATGTGTATCTAGAAATAAATTAGTCAATTTTATATTGGTACCATCACATTGGCTTTTTTGACACTTTGTTATAAATTATGTAATGCAAAGTTAAGCTATTATATTTTATACGTCGATAAATCTCGGCAAAATAATTACTTTTCCCAGGAAGATATTAATTATTTTCAAAACTATAATAATTTAATGGAATACAAAGTGTGATCATATATAGCGTCTACTTTTAACCATTGTGATTTTGAAACTAGCCTAGTTGTCATGGTCGTTTTACGAGAAAAATCGAAATCAGCATTTTTTCTTTTCAAAAAGTTCGAAGTATATTAATCGTATCACATTTGGCAATGTTAAATTATTGTCTTTTAGACCATCGAATTTCAGCGTAAAACCCTATTCCAGTCAATTTCTCTCATCTATATCCTTTATGTTTGAAATCACATATGTTTACAAGGGGACTTTTTTTCACGACCGTTTTCGTGTTAAATGTTGTCCGCCTTCAAGCTTAAATCAAAAATCCGCTGCTCACATATATTTATATGAAACGACTCACGGGACTCTTTAAACCTGTACCTAACTAATATCAAGTATTTCAAATTTACCTGGATTTAAAATTGTTAACAATAAATAGGTACATCGTGTAATAAACCTGTAATATTTATTTTATTTTTTTATAATATTTAACTGAATCATTATTGAAATGGGAATTCTGAAATTGTGTAGACATATATTCGATTTTTTAATATAGTAATATTTAATATAGAGGTATTCGTATTTTAACAAGAAGACAATATAATGAAATACTTTGTGTCTCTGTCAACATCATCTGTAAACAGAACGCATAATGTATATATTATTATTTGTTTGTGAATTAATATCGCACCTATATAATTTTTATTTTTACAGAATCTATCAAATCTATCAAAGGTATAAATATTTTTTTTTATAATTATCATTAAATACTCACTTATTATAAAACCAAAAAATATAATTAAAATTAAAATTTTTTTTTATAAATATGTATTTGATAACATATTATAATTATACTGACTTAGATACAGTTATATTCGCTAGTATAAAGAATGAAGACTTGAATCAAAGTAATTCTTAGTAAAAATTTGTTATGGAAACCTTACTTTACATCATTATAATATTATCATTAAAATATGTATACAATTTATTTAAATCATGATGATAAGTAAGTGTGAGTTTTTTACAATACTCACCATGTTGTTGAATATATTTCCATGACATTAATAAAAAAAAAAAATTGATTGAAAGCATACAGCGTAGGATATTCTATAAACTTAAACAAACATATATTTATTTACGTATTTTGTATTAAAAAAGCAATACAATAATGTATATTTACATCTAACATAATACGAGACGAAAGACGATATTCTAATTATTCTTCATATATATAGTTACGAGTACCTATATATTTTCTTATGGCTTAAATAGTATATGTTTCAATTTTTACATTTCAAATAAACATTGTTGGAATTATTTTTAAATATTTGTTAAACGATTGTATAAAAAATTACTCTGTTTATATAATTTGCAAGACTACTATTTAATGTAAGGTATTGCTTTACATCAATTAGTAAATAAATTAAAATATGTGATTCGAAACACGTTTATTGGTAAAAATAGAATCTATGGGTTTAAAATAATTACTACAATTTCATTAAACAGTAAAAAATATGCGATATTATATTGTGAAGAAAATTAGTAGGTATAATACAATTTAAAATTGTTTAAGTTTCATATTGAAAATTAACTATTATTTAATAAAACGCGTTTATATTATGGCTGAATACTTTATAAAATTGAATTGTTTTTATTTTAGAATTATTTTCATTTTTCTTTTTAACTCCTAAGGTTTAATTAAAAAAAAAAAAAAAATGTTTATTTTAAATTACGCATCTACTAATGATGAACTTGGCCATTGTAGAATATAGCAATATCGTGCCCCAACCTCCGTTATAAACAATAAAGATACATATCATAAAGATAAATTAAGACTATGATTTCACGGGGTTTCTTATGTTGTTATTAAATGTACTGGCTCGGAGGGTGAGGTAAATATGGTTCTATGATTTCCCTAAAGGTTAGATAAACATGGTATAAATAATATTATTAAATCAAGTATTATTATTTTTTTTTTTTTAGCTTTATGCAAATAAAAAAAATAAGTACATAAAATATTTTACAATGCACAATTGAAAACACATTTAATATTTAAATATAATATATTATTATAAAAATTAATGGTGATAAGAGAAATGAAATATTTCATTTTATTGAAAATGCAGCGTTGTTTTATTATATAAAATATAACATCGTCAAGTTGTGATTACCTGTAATCACAACAAATATTCTTTAGCTTCTGGGTTTTATACTACAATCTACAGGTGGTTTTCAAAATATATTTTCCTTCAAAAATGACATAAAATTGGTCTTTTAAACATTATATAAATATCAGTATTAAGCATTTAGAACAACTACTTTTGTATGTCTTATCCGTATAATATACCTATATAACTGTACATCATTTTTTTGGCGATTTATCAAAATGTTTTTGATTTATTCTCAATTTTCACATCAATGAATAGTTACAATACATTCACGATTTTAGTATAAACTGATAATAATATGTGAGTTAACTGAATTTTTGTGCCAATATTACATGTATTATATTATTATTTATATGCATATTATTTATGATAGGTATTCAAATACTATGATGTGTGCAGAGTATATTATCATAATTTTAACTAAAACTATTTTGCGTATATTTATTATGTTTACAGGACAACAAGCACGAACTGTGTAATGTGTATTGATAATTCTATGAAATGATCGATTATTTTATATTTATATATAACACATTCAAAAACTTTACATGTGCTTTAATAATAATTATTATTATATTAATTATTTTGAATTAAATTATTAACATAGTGAATTTGAAAAAAAATTTCTTCGTATTTTGTTTATGATCATTTATATCGTTATAATATATTTACATAAAATTAAAAATAATAAGAGATTCCTAGAAACTTAATAATAATATATTATGTATTAGTGAAGTAGATATTTATTATAATTTAATAAATTATAATATTATTATTTCAAACTTTATAATATTATGAATTTTTAATTAATTTTTCAACTTATTCTAAAAAAAAAACAAAAAAAAAAAAAAAAAAAAAACAAAAAAATGTTAGATTATGTATAGAGTATAGATAATTACAATTTATTTGAGTATCCGTATAGATGATGAAGCTTTAGAACAGTAGTATTTAATTAAATATAAAATTTTGATAAATTTGTAAATGTTCTTTAAATAATATTTTGTAATATTCATTTTAATTTCTGAATATTGAACACAAGCATATCTACAAAACTATACATATACTTATAAAATATATACGTATAGTCAGAATGAAAAATAAAATACAAAAGAGACATGCATTCATAATACTTTAATATTATTAAATTCAAATTTAATAATACATTAAAATGAAGAAACTTTCTTTTGAAATTATTTTAGATAACTATAAATTAATCAAATTAATTAAATTTATTAACACATTAAGTATAAAATTTGTATAAATACTTACGAGTATATACTCGTATATATAGTTTTAGAGTGTTTCTTATGCCTTACCATTATATAAATTTCGTATAATAATATTATTAAAAAATACTAAATTTGTTATTATAAAACAATCATAATGTCTAGAAAATATCTTTACAGTTTATTAATCTGTCATTGATTTTCACGCCTATCAGTTACACTAGAAATTTAATTAAAGTATTTCATTTTATTATTATTTTTCTTTTTATTATAATGAGAAAATTTTTAAATTAAGAAAATATGTCATTTTTCTATGGACATTAAAAATAATAATTAAAAAAAACGCCATGAACCGACAAATTAATGATTTTATTTAGTTGAAACTACCACTCAACAATATCTCGTATTTGCGAAGACTACTTTCCATACAGAACACATAATCAGCATTTAATTTATTTTATTGACTTTTTTTAGATATGATTTATTACTATATTATTATCAAATAAACGATTTCTTATCAATTATTCAATATATGTATATATATCGTTTATTTGAAATCGTTTATTTGTTTAGTGAACAATACTTGTAATAATTTTGTACTTTAAATGTGAATATCAATAATATACCACGAATCATTTTTGAAATCGAAGTCATTACGATTATGAACTGTACACATTTCCTCATTCCTTACTAAGTGAGAACTTAATTTATAGTTGTTTAATATTATAAACATTCAATATTGTTATAAAAAAATATATTTTTATAAATCTGTATTCGTACAATATTCGTATGCGAATAAGATTTATTTATTGGCTTTACACGAATTTATATTGTGCGAAAATAAAATAAAAATCCGCATAATATTCTAAAACGTTCGCATCCTGCAGATTCTTATTGAAACTATAATATTATGTGTATACAATAATAAAAATATTATTTTTCTTTGTTTAATAAATTAATAATTATATTTTATTTCAAATGTATCCATTTTTGTTTATAATTTCCGTTCGAGATTTCGTCTCGTTTATTGACTTTGTCCTGAATATTATTATATCAGCGAGTTTTTTCATAACAACGGTTGAAACGAATGTGGAGACCAATAATTTTTTTTATAATAACTTTCAGTATAAAGAGGGCATTATAATAATATGTTCGTGTCATTTTTGTTTACAGATCATCCAACATTACGTTACTGAATCATTCTTATTGTGATTTCGAAATAAACAAAATAAAACTGTAAGTATACTAACGTTATTTTTATTCGTTATTTTAAGTTCAGTTCTACATTCGATTAAAATTAGATTACGCGTGTTTTAGTAGATATTATATTTTTTTAAGGTATTTCATACTTTTTTTTTTAAATTTGTGGATAAAAATACGCTTTGAATTATTGTAGTTTGTTCGCGCTATTGAAACACTTAACATCATTGTTTAATGCATATTTTATCATTTAAATTTTTAAGTAGGTTATAATCGAAACAATATTTTTGATTGTGAGTCAACTGATACGTGTATCACTGTGTTCTGTCTTGCGATAAACTGAAATCATCTTCCCGCAAGTAACGTTACCCTTTATATTTTGTTAATAATAAATGAACTTATGGTTTGTGAATGCGTATGGCGTATAAATATATTACTTCCCTAATAATATTCACGTGTACGAATGTTATACCATGATGGTAGATACCTAACTATGATGATGTTTAACGTAATGAACTACGAATTTTTTATTTATCAACGCGAAATAGGTATTTCATTTTTTTTTTTTTTTTTTTTTTGCTATCATGACAGAAATAATTATATTATAAAAAATTACACGTTGTATTATTTTTTGATTAACCTATATTTTAGTCATAAATTATTGAGACATAAAAAACGACTATTTATTACTTAGAAATACGAGAAAATATATTTTGTATTTTAAAATATTTTAATTATTCACACGAAAAACTGTTCTTCTTTTTTCATATTTAGTGTAAATATTTAACGCGTAGCATTACGAGTTACGACGATGTTAATTAAATAAATATATATTTATACGTAGAATACATTCATTATTGGATTATTTTGTTTTCGAGTTAATAAAATACCATACATACGTAATGCGGGGAATATTATAAAACTTCAAAAACAAGTCTGACTTATTTCTTTGATATCCATCTTAGATAAATTCTCACGAACACAAAGAAAAATAATTGAAAATTTGTATGAACCTATTTCAAGTTTAATGTAAACATTATGTAGTACAAACTATACGATTAAAACGTGGAATGCATTTCCTTTTAGGTCAAGTATTAAGTATTATTCACAGGGGATGGATCATTTTTCTAAAGAATATATTAAAAAATTATTATGTTTTTTCCCCATCTTGATAGTCCTCCGGTGTTGTTTACTGTTTAGTAAAAATAAATTTATTCTCTAGCTGATAATACGAAATCATATTTTATTGTTTTTAGGCATTATTATTATTATTATTATTATTATTATTATGTATCCATCTACTGTAATAAATTATATTCGGTATAAATATTAATTAACTGCAGATCGATTGAAATTAATAAATATGTTCACGTTATCATATTATATTTTTATGTTATAACGTTTAATATTAAAGTATTATCGTTCATTTTTATTTTCGTATATAATATAAACATGAGATAATATCATGAAACTCTTTTGTATTCTTATCTAGCTCTATATTCTTAAAAAAATATTTGTATTATTTGTATATTTGTTTAAAAATACATTATTTTGGATACAGAAGGGGGAAAAAACGTCCAGTAAATTTTTATATACTAATATAATTTTCTTTTTTTAAACAAAAAAAATTTACCATAGAAGAAAATATATTTCAGTGATTTAATGGTGATAATATTATTTACATACGGGTAATATACGACATTAATGTGAAAATTATCATAATTTCCCTCAAATTAAATATTTTATTTATAATTAACTAATTAAGGGTAATAAGATAACTTTCTTATAACTTCTATATATACGGATATCGGAAATGATAAACGTTTAAATAAGATATAATTTCGGAAATTAATTCGACTAAAGATTATTTATATATTATAATAACTCGAGTTCGGAAATAACGATTGGGCGTCATATAGATTAAGATTTCAGTTATAAGTTGCAAGTTATAAATAATTATATGATGAACTTGGAGTATAAAACATATAATTATTACAATACTACTAGTATTTAATGTTTTCGGATAATAATTATTTTCATTTTATAATAATGTAATTATTATTACAACTGATATTGATAAAATAAATTAATATTTCGATAATTAATTATATTAAATTTTGAACATGCAATTTCGTTTTACGAGTATAATCTGTAGATAATATTATTATTTATAAATATATTTGGTTATTAAAATAAATCTCGTTAACGTGTAAATAAAAACACGAATATATAAATACAAATATTACAAAAAGCTTATTATTATAATATTAATATTATTTGTTTTTAAAATTATTATTTAAAGAGAAAAACATTAAATCTATATTATAATATATTATTATATATTTGATTCTCTAATAAAAAAAAATAAATATAGGTTTTAAATAATCAGTAGAAGAATTGTTATTTAGATTGATAATTAAAATTCAAATGACATAGTAAACAAAAACTTCGATTCGAAATATTTTTTCGACATTTTATTATGTTTTTTAGTTTTGATTTAACTCGATTAAATTGATATAACGCAATACAAACAGTAATTTAAAATTATATTTAATATTATAGTGTATACTTAATTTGTAACGCAATTTTATCTTGTAATATTGACTTCTCATAATATAATATATTTATTTCAAAATGAACTATTATACAACGTGTTTAAAATTAAAATATTATATATAGTTGTAACTTGATATAAGTATAAAAATTATATGAATTTATTTAACGTTTAACATCACGAAAACAATTAACGTTACCCTTAAGCTCTTTAAATATATATACTAGTATATTTTCTATGATATTTTATCTTATAACATTATACGCAACAATTAATTTTTAAGTGAAATAAATTATTACCACGACTCTGTGAATATTTATTGATTTAATATTTTACAATATTTAATTACGAAATTATTTTTAATTTTAAATAATACGTATATATTAATTTTTTTATTATAAAATTCGTAAAACAAGAGAAATTATTTACAATACATTCGAGTGATTGTGATTGAATATATTTTTATAATATTTTTTTCTTCTTTTTTTGTTAAAAAAAAAAAAAAACAGTTGTATTAAAAATGTTCATATTATACGATATTAATATAAAATAAACAACCGAGTTATGTGTATTTCAATTAATTACGATTAATTCGCATACCGATGTCATAATCATAACATATGAATATAAACAACCCTTTTATTTATTTTATGAAATATAATATCTTCGGTACCTGTACATATATTTTATATTTTACATTAATTCAGAGTCGCGATTTAAAAAAAAAAAAATATTTTAATACAAATAATCCGTGTTCTTTTCGTTGTCTTGGTTTGTTTTCCATCGTATAAGAAAACACTTATATTTAAAAAGAATAATGTTCACGTATGAATTATTTGTGTATTATACCTATTGATACGCGGTTTAGGAATATATTGGATATGTCCCAGAATAAATGACAATATAAAAGTATGTGAATTTTATATATTTTTTTTTTATTATTTTCGTGTATTACGTGCACTTGTCTGTTTTCTTTTAAAACCGTATTTTCTATATTATTCCATCAATAAGCTTATAAAAGTTTATTTTTCAGAAAAAAAAAAATTATTCAACATGTCTTTTCTCGAAAGGAATTTCATAATTGGATGTTATATATGATATAATTAATTACTACAAATTTTTAATTTATATTTGATTTGCTGATACTCATTCATTCATAAGCCACTCAAAATCTTATAAATTAATTAGAGGTACAATAGCACGCGATATTAAATAATCACTAAAAATTTCCATATTTTTCGGTTTGACACTAAATTTTATAAATACGCGAGTACAATGAAATAAATAAATATGATAAAATATAATTATTAACTTTGATTATGTTGCTTTATTGTTATTTCATTTTGAACTTACCTACATATTATTACTTAATAAGATGCCTTTATAAAATAGTTACTTAACCTATAAGAGAGTAAAGTATCCGTTTAAGAAAAAATAGTTTCAACATGTTTCGAACATTGTTATTTCTTTTGTTATACATATTTTTGTACTTACCCGACAAAAAAAATGTCCTTCAACGTTAAAGTAGAATTCTTTTTATATCAAATACTATTGATTAGCGATAATAATATTACAAGCGTTTATCTAATGTTCATTATCAAAGTTCCATTTTAATATTTAAATGTTTATTATTTCAAAAATCAAAATATTCCGAGAAAATAAAAATATTTACTTTTAGTTTATGGATACTAAAAAGTTTATTCAAAATTTAACAATAATAACTTATACTACTAAAGGAATAACTAATAAGTATTGTTTGTTCTAATTAGATAGGCGCATATATAACTAAATAATTTAATAATAAAACAATATGTTAATATTTATCTTTTATATTTTAAAAAGTATCATTTTTTATTCAAACAATAATATTATTTCCAATATTATACTTCTGAAGTACTATACTGATAGCGGCATATTAAAAATTAAAACATTTTTTAAGATTTTAGTTAAATTCCATTCGTTTATGATATGATATTTTAATATAACGATAAAATACATAATAAATAATATGTTTAGAATAGTGAAAATGTGAAATCATAAAAATAAATTATAAACATATAATCGTAATTCAAGCAGTTTTAAATCTGTATAAAATTGTTATTTGTTGTCAATATTTTATATGAGCGTTCATAAAAATATAATATTTCTGTCTATTTTTATTATGATTTACAATATTATTTGTAATTAATCATTTTATATTTTTACTAAAATAAACATATTATATAATATTTTTAAGTCCTACCCCAAATAGTTGTGAAAAAAGGCGAAGGAGAAGTAGAAAATATAAGATTAAAAAGTGTATATAATATTATAATAACTTTGTTTTAGATATTGATTTGGAATCTTATATTGTATAATTCGTGTATACTGATTTAAATAATAATAAAATTTATTAACGGAATTATACATTCATACAGAATGATAAATGGAAAAAAAGTTTCTTAATATTAGTGCACAATGGATATCATTGGAATTTTTATTTTATTTTATTTTTTTTTTTAATTTAAGTTTATATTATGATTTAATGATGGCGATAATGTTATTTAAAACGACAAAATAACTGATTCGGAATTGGCTTTCTTTTATTTGTGTCAAATCGAAATAAACTCGTTAATCAGTTAGAGATTGACAGCAAAAATCGAAAAGTACCTACCTATTTATTTGTTAATATAAGTCAAAAAAATTTTTTTATATATTATATTATAAGTTTATGCGTCATTTAACTTACTATTTTATATTTTATTTCTTAAATTATTATATAAATTTGACTAATCTTATAATTTAAACATGAATAAATATCGTTTCATAAATCATATAGTGATTTCAAATAATATATGTTATTTTTATTTGTTGAATATATTATAATGAAAATCAATGAATTTTAATTTACATAAAAAAAAATTATCTTAAATTACTAAATTTCATAATTGTGTTTATAATATTATTTTTAAAATACAGACGGTATGAATAATTTTTGCCTTTTCATATTCTATATTTAATACTTTCGACATTCACATATCAATGAAATATGCATACCGAATAGTGAATACATATTATATTAATATTAATACCTAATATATTGTTGTTGTATTTACGAACGATTTATTTGTATTTTAATTATTTATAAATAAATATGGTACCGGTTAATATAGCTACGAATTTATGATATTGTATAAAATAATATAAATTAATCTGTATATTATTGTCAATTTTATTTATAGAAAGCTTATTATTAGGTCATTAGTATTATTATAATATGTTAAAATGTATGAAAAAAAATATTGAAGAATTAGTGTTTTCGTTCAGGATTTATGTCGATAATGTGTTTGACAACGGACAACTAAAAATTATTCAAAAATATACAGAATCTATTGTAAACGATCCGAAAATCACGTAAAAAATTCAAACATTAATAATATTATGTCATAATATAGTCGTGTCGATTTTAATACAAGGACTTTATTTTGTATTTTGGACTTTTACAAAGAATCTGTTGGTTTGATATAGTATACTGCTGCAGTAACGTCGTATATATTTAATATCTGACAAGTTACGTGATTCGGCAAAATAACAACAAAATATTCGTAAATTCTTTGTTAAGTCGATTATAAAATTGAATACAGATAAATTAATTTTTAGTTGGTATACTTAGGTAATTTTCAAATTTTATAATAACTAACTATTAAACAAATAAATATTTAGCAACTATTTTAAATCATTATCGATTTCTAATTTTGACAGTTTGTTTATTTTAGTATTTTATAAAAGTATGCTAAACACTATGGCAAAATTGGTTAATATAAAAACAAAAATATATCGGAAAGTGGAAAGTTTATATTTATTAAGTACTTTTATGTTCAATGGAAAGATTTATTATCCGTGAATTTATATTATGATAATTAATAATATTTTTTTATAAATATTAACAAAAAATATGGACTACAAAATTTGCTTTAACAAATTATAAATTAAAATTCCAAGGTAACTTTATAATATCATTATACATTTGAATAATTTTAAACAATACAATATTGTAGTAAAATGAAATAATTACTCAACAATAAATCACTATAATATTAATAATACTATTATATACTTATATTATAAATAGGTACCTGTTCTTGTTACGATATAGAACAAAGGATATTTATTATACTGATGTAAGGTTCCTTAAAAAAATTAAAAAATTTTCCTACATTTTCGTACATATTTTATTTAACAATTTTGTTGTTTCATCGATTTAAAAGTTTATAATCACAAGTTACTCGAGTGTATTTTAAAATACGTATATAAGTACGCACGTTTATACTTACTTAAACATTGAATTTAAGGAAAATATATTTTAATTGTTATCGTTTATTATTTACATTTACTTTATATAAAACTTATTAAAATATATTTATTGCGCGTTTAAAAATAAATTATAATATTAATTCTAAATAGTAACTATACATAAACTCTAAAATAAAGTTATACTAAGTCATTTTAACTATAATATTATTAACTTTTTAGACATTATATTCATTCTTCAATTTTAACCGAAATGTGTACCTACTACCTATTATAGGTAAACGCGTTCGAAGGAAATTTTTAGAAATGTAAATAATTGTAGAACAATGTGTCAATAATAAATTCTACAAATATATAAATATTCCAACGTGTAATGGATAAAAATGAAAAATAAAAAATTTATAGGTTAGCGATTTCCCTTTTGAAGATTTATGAACGCTATATTTGTATTTTACTTGCGCGGGCGGATAATTTATTTTAAATTATATATTATTATATGTAGATAGATATGCAAAATACGTGCGATGTTAAAATGTGTATGCAATTTAAACGTTATCAGAATAAATATGTGTAAACGATTATAATAAATGTACAATTAAATAAAAACAAGAAATATTAACCATAATATTATTAAATTACTTATTAAAATAACGTAATGAAAATATGGAAATTTTTTTCTGTATTGAAAAATAAAATAAAATATTAAGACCGATACATCGTATACTATATTTTGTCTTAGGGAAAATTCATTTTGTTTTAATTAAATTCGTGTTTTTCGGCGAATAGTATAATAGTAAATTTAAAACAATCGGTTTTGTAATTATTATTTTCATCAATAATTCGTAACTGTCATTCAGATTTTTAGAGACTTTATATATAGGTAGGTACATCTTTAACGGGAAAGAATCAATAATACAATATAATGTTATACAGCGTGCCCGTAATAAATATTGATTTTTATCGTTAAAAAAATACGTGATTCTAACAATGGGACTGATTCCGCTTTTAAGACGGCTTTTGAACTTTTTTTGAATTCTGTCTACAGATAAGTCAAATGAGCGTCCGTATTTTTTTGTTCATCGTGAACACTCGTAGCCCCAGCGCATACGCGCAATTCGCAGAAAATTTTTAAATGCACAGTTTTAATATTTTTCGTTTCAATTAAAAATGCAATTGTTCAAAGGATAATACGTAAAACATAATATAAAAACGTGTCGAAGAATATAATCGTATAATAATTTCATACCTTCTTTGAATTGTGGTGCAACGAATCGAACATTTCTCCTTTCGATATGAGGTTTTTCAATTTTAGCGGTTTTTGAACGGGAACGTTTGAATGACCGTTGGACAATCCGTCGACGGTTAAATCGATAAACCGACTACTGATCAACGATCCTCTTTTCGTGTTATTCCCTGGGACGAATAATCCTAAAGGAACTGATTCGTCCGGAGTATCGCGTGCCATTGCAACTGAATATTTCTAAACATTACGTTAAAAATCATAAACAAAACGAACATTAATATTTTTGTCCAAATAAATAAATATTATAATGTAATATGTACTCGTGTGATCGAAATGTCATAATATATTATATTGATAATAATATGATAATATTCAATTGCAGATAATATTTACTATAATAATAATATTTGTAGATTACGTTATTAATATTGAAGATTTGACAACTCTTAAGTCTTAACATGTTACAATTAATATGTACGAGTTTATAAATTGATTTTATAACGTATATTTTATTATCAAGACACGTTCGTTATCAATCGTAGAATTATAATAGATTTTTGTTTTTTAAGGGATTGGAAACTATGTTTATAACCCGTTTTTATACTTATGCCACTTTTTACTATATAAGAATTTAGACGTTTCCCACTTTCAACGCACACGTGGATTATGTCTTGAATGAAACGATAAGAAATCTCTAGACGAACTTTAAATTCTACGAAAACTTAATGGAAAAATATTAAAAAAGCAATATTCAATTTTCGGAAGTCTTAAAATATACGCTTGACGACGTATTAAAGAGGTATATAAATAATTCTTTAATTTCATCATTATATCAATCGTACGTATTAAAATAGGAAACATCAACTCGTAAATTCTGTAATGTAATAAATTCATTTATAATATATTTGACGTAGAAATAAAAAAAAAAAACAGCATATTATAATTCATTAAAAGATAAATTTCGTTATACTAATAGGAAAAAAAATTATGTATTTAAGGTATTTTATCAACAATACTCCTTTTCATCATATAATATTAATTGTTTTTTACGGTTTTTTTCTTTTATTTACCTACCTATCTAATTTTTGATAGATTACAAGTAATTTTAAACATAGAAAACTGAAATGTTTTAATAATTAATATAGGTAGTTTACGTGAATCTCGTGGATTGACTTCCATCGCACGGGTACCTAATTTATAATTTACCGTAATTATTACATTAAAACATTTATGATTAGGTATCGACCAAAAAAAAAAAAAAAACACTCCTTCCAACATCCTGTAGACTGTATAGTTTTAAAATAATTCGTTGAGATTAATGCATATCCCTAATGAGTTTCTTCGGGTTAAAATACCTTTTCATCAGTTTACCATTAAGCATGAATTATTGGTTGTTTGTTCTAATTTGCCCTTTAAAATGATTAAATGTAATGAATAATTGATTTTCTTTTCTGTTGTGTTTTACCATTATTTATGTAAAGTGTTCTCTACAATCATTTAGGTAAGATATTGGAAATTATAAACCGAAGAGCCAACACACAATAATAGATTATAGGAAATATTTAAAAAATTATATTCGGTATTATTAAATTTTATAATTTTAATTATTTTGCAATAAGGAATAACGACTTTATGAAACAAATGTAGTTAATATTTGTATACGTATATAAGTCTATAATAAATTGGAAATAAATATTAGTAATTTTTTCGCATTTGTTTTCACAAATAGTAATATTTCGAAAGAAAATTTATAATTTCAAGTATATAATGAAAATGAACTATACAACGTAAGATTTACACCGCGGAATCTTTTAAACGTGATTATAAATCGTATAAATTTTTAAGGTTATTGTATGGCCAAATTGTTTGTTTAGAAAAATAATTACTCGTATTTGCAATCGTATGTAATCCAAACAACACGTCAAAAATATATTTTTTTTATATTATTATGCGAGTTATAGAGTATATGAACGATAGGTACCTAATACCTTAGGGTAGGTACCTAAGTAGGTACCTTATATATATAAAATAGAGTAAGTAAATCGTTATCCACCATACGTCAATAAAATAATAACTATATGATATTATATATAGTTAAATTATTTCGTTTATAATAGAAGAAAAACCGTATTTCGTATACGAACACGCCCGTGGTTAACTTAGAAATCCACTCGAAATCGTCGTCGTCAACTTCATGTGATTTGATTGGTATATACGTCGTTATATCATCCGGATTTACACTGTGTATGTTTACACCTTTATAAATAACGCTTCTGTCTAATTTTCCACGGTGTTACATGCAGTCGATCGTAAGTAGTATAATTTCGTATATACTTTATATATTATATAACCGATTAAATAAATATACGCTCGGGGGCTATTTGTTGTAGCCCATTGTTATGGCAGAGAGAGCAGTAGTATAGTTTAAAGATTTGTACAGAAGTATCCGTAATATATAATAGTGTACAACGTTATATTATATAGTGTTTGCAAAGCACATCGGAAAACGAAAAACGTTTTCCCGCCGATCGTATTGTTGTGGATACATACCTAACCTATAATGCTTGTATCGGATGCGAGCATTGTGTTCATCCGATGGACCGGAAGGATCGATTATCCGACACTTGTATGTTACCATCAGGCATAATAACGCGTATATTATTTCGATTGACCGACCGTTTCTTTTACACCCGCGCAATTATAATTTATATATAGTCGATGGTTCTTTTTTTTCCCCACCTCGTCCTCTTCGGCCGAAATTACTATATTTAAACGGTATTTATAATATAATTACACGTATTATGTGTCAATAATAATATACGAAATATTATAACAATCTGCGCGTAATGAACTCGGTAAATAATATTACACGTGTGTCTTTGCAACAATATAATATATCATACCCGGGCATACACAACATTATAATATTTATTGTATAATGATGTGTGTTATCACAGGTGCGATATTATCATAACAAACGAGGTGCAGGTCTACTATTTGCAGTTATACCCGACGCGCGCACTTCTAAATATTATATACTCGTATATTTTGTTATTACAAATACAATTTTATATTTTTCGACCATCGGCATTTTAATATTTCGTCATATCGCGGTTTATTGGAAATTTTATTTTCACGTATATTATAAGGCATTCGTATATTACGTTTAAACGTACGAAATCTCGCGCGTTTTTCACCTTTTTTTTTTCCATACGCGCACACATTATATTATAATATACGTCGCGGTATGTATTTTTATTCAACAGAATAATCAAAAACCAAAACCAAATTATAATGTAATAGTGACGAAAAATGGTGGACGAAATTTATTGATGCGTGTATATAAATTATATTTGTGTGCTGTACGCGGCGAAAGGAAAAAAAAAAGGTTTTCTTTTATGTTCCTTTGTAGCAATTTTACATAATGTGGTGAATTCGGATTAGCTTAACTGATTGGACAATGTTTGACGACGATGAAAGATTACATATATGATTATTATTATTATTATTTTATTATTATTATTATTATTATTATTATTATTATTATTATTATTATT
>JAIUCT010000014.1:5516563-5529331 GCA_021307375.1 Tetraneura akinire
TTATTATTATTATTATTATTATTATTATTATTATTATTATTATTATTATTTGCTATGTACGAACGAATTTTTACAATAATTAATGCGCATAAAACATTATCGATTTGGTAATCGACAACGAAATAAAAATATTTTTTAACATATATTACTAAATCGTCTTTGGCGTGCATTCAGAAATTAACCGTGTTACATGGATTTAAAATAATAGTTAGATAGCTATTAGAAAGATCTAAATAATAATATATTATAATAGTCTTATGGATAGGTTTATGGTCGTACAGTTTAATGCATAATAAATATTTATGTAAACCCACACTATATTCATACGCGATGAAATTTAATGAATATCAATCAAATATAACATCGTCATTTAATAATAGACACACACACGCTAAATATTATAATATTATTGTGTACGTAACATAATATATTATATTATAATATTGACGTTTAATCTTAATGTTAAATGCATATAACGTATAAATAAAGTAAATATTATTATTGTCCTCTTATACTGTAATAGACTTAAACGGGGGAAATGTTACTGCGGAAGAAACTAAAAAAAAAATCATAATACGTTTCGAATAGTAAACGTATATTCATGGAATAATATACTATTTAAAAATGCTTCCAAAATGAAATAATTCAGCAATTATTAAATATCTTTAGTTTTATAGACTTCAATTCAAGATGGGTCACCACAACCGACTATATACGCATTTATGTTGTTACCATGCCGAGTGTGTTTTAAACCGAAATGTATTCATATCAGTTATGTTATTGTTATTTTTTTATTTTTTATTATATTATAATTATATAGATAAAGTTAGAAAAAATAAAAGTAAAGCGAAAAATCATTTTTTTTTTTTTTTTTTTTAAGAAAGAATTACGTATAAATCAACGATTTAAAATATTGTTCAGAATAAAAATTTATGTCCTTTGGAATACTACGACCGTAAACTTTTATCAATAAGGTAGACAGATAATATTTATTATCAATAAAATATTATAACACAATATGTGTACTTGAAATATACCTACATTTATCCGATTTAAAATGATTATTATTGAATAACCGATGCATATTCCTTATAAGAACGAGTATAAAATCTATTGAACAAAAAGAGCGACGATGCAATTATTAAAATTTATTATTTGACGTGTTAAATATACGATACTAAAGAATGTATAATATAAAAAGAAAGTCTAATTATTTTTAATGTAATGTATTTCGTATTTCATATTGCAATAAAAATATAAAATGCATTTTGAATATTATATTAAGAGCACCGCGGGATAGATAAAAATGATCGATAGCCCATTTTTAAATTATAAAAATTTATTATAATTATTATAATTATTTATATAATTTATAATTTTATATAATTATTATTTATAATTATTTAATTCAGGTTTCAAAAATTATATATTATTGTATTTGATGAAATAAATAAATTCCAAAATTTATTTAAAAATATATCTAAGATAACGTCTAAATTTGGTTAAGACAACTATACTCGTTATTAGTTTGTTGCTGCTATATAATATATTTTATTTATTTAGTAAAAGTAAATTTAATATTATAGCGGTGTTTTAGTTGCAGTTGTGACATGATAGTTGAGTAGAACTAGAACAAAAATGTTTATTTAAATTATAATAATCCACGGGTACGTATTATTTATTATATAGTATATTTTAAATATTATATATAACAAATCATAAAATAATATTGTTCAACCTACATCATTGTCAGACTAATAATAATATCCTTATTTCACTCGAAAGGAAAATTGATCTGTTCCCGAAAAATAATATAAATATAAACATTATTATTATTGATAAACCACAATATAATTGAATATTTTTCATTAATATTCATTTTTTGTTTATTTATCCCTTTCAACACTCACATCGCACAAAAACAAGATAATATTTTAATTATTTTACATTTTATAAATATATACAGATTATAATGTAATATGATGTAATAACAAATATATTCATTTTTCATTAATACAATAATATAATTTATCTCTTTAGGTCTCAAAATATATTATTATTATTATTATTATTATTATTATTATTATTATCTTATTTCCTATAAAATTATACAAATCGGAAATAGATTGAAAATATATTTTATTATTCGTATAGTAATTTTTTTTCAATAAATTTTCAATTATTTATAATTTTATATAGGTATATTATACATAAATATCGTATTATAATACGATAAAACTGGAAAAATGGATACGTAATGTAAAATATTTATAGTAATCAGAGCAGTACATAATATGGAATAGTGAATACCACTCATGTGGTATAAAAATGATATGATTTAATAAGAAAACAAATCGAATAATACCCATTGAAATTACGTATAATAAAAGATAGTTGAAAAAAATATTATGCCTTAACAAACCGACACTGATAAGTTCGATTTCGAATATTACGTAAGTATTATCGTGGAATTATTAATTATAATAATTATTCCATTTTTTTTTCAGAAAACTCTGCGTTTGAAATTAATTTTATCCTTTGTCGCCGATATTTTGAACGGAATACGTCGATTTTAAAACGAAATATAATTTTAAGATTGATGTGTTTTCTTTTCAATTAATAGTATTTATATAATAATTATATGTTCTGGGCACTTTAGATATTTGGCCAATTGTGATAAAATCGAAAATATATTATAAAACAAGTACCTACCTACAAGCGTTATGGAATTTACAGCCCAAGTGTATAATACAACACTTAACAGGTATAAACAGAACTGCATTGTACATGACGTTAGTAATCTAATGGATTAGGTTGTCGATTGTCTTAAACCTAAACGTCATTCATACTTCATCAAATGTACATTTTATTGTAAATTATATTATAAGAATATTAACATTGTACGGGAATACAAATTTTTAAACATTTTTTATATAATTCAAATTTTAAGTGGTATGCATACACTATAGTAGTATAAGTAGATAAATAAAAAACGAGATCTAATTTAAACCCCAAAAAGTAATTATAATAATTAACTTATAAAAAATTTAAAGATAATAACAGTTTTGATTTTAGAAAATATCCTTTTCGTTATATGTACCTATAACTATTTAATTTTAACGCAGTTCTATTTATTTACCAACAACGAGGAAGGCAAATAATATTTTTTTTATTTTATAACATTTATATTTAACTGATATTTTGTGTAGTCGGACAAAATACAAAACGCAATCGAAACTTTAGAAGATATAGATAATGTATGAATTATAAATAATTCTTACGTATTAGTAAAAGTAAATTATATAATTCGCCAAAATTCAGATAAACGAAATATGGCAGATGTGCATGTAAATTTGTTAATTTTTATGCACTATTATACGCTCATCACTGTTAATAATAATTATATATTAATTTCATTTTCTGATTAAAGCTTTAAACGTTAATTTAATAGGATTAAAAACATGAAACGAGAAACATTTTGTCAATTGTTTCTTGAAGATCGTTACTTGTTTTCCGAGTAATTTCGTGTATCGACTATCAAAAACTAAAATCGTTTCAACAATATTGAGACAATGAAATTTACGATATATCGCATAAAATAAAACGCGAAGGACTTGATAGAATTGGTAATAATAATTATGAAATTATATATGACGCATTATACGAAATATTTTCTTTTCTATCGAAAATATACTAATTCTTTAATAATAAAATAATTCAAAATTATAGATATCATATAATATTATGTATTTGGAAATACGAATAATATATTTATTCAAATATAAGTGGCTGCATGTATGTATGACAAGATTAAAATGATAAATATACGAACTTTATTATATCTATTAGACTTGGCGTTTTCTGTTATTATTATTTTATTAATGTTTTAAATACCAGTAATTTTTTGTCTTAATGGGTCTATGAAATCTTAAGATAACTCACGTATACGTTTTTAATTATATAATTATAAATATACTTAAAATTATACGAAAAACGAAAATTAGAAATCACAAAAATGCATAATTTGTTACGCGTTTACTTATTGAAATTAGAGAAATAATATAACAATTTATAAAATATTGAGTAGGTAAGTACAAATAAGACAATAATTTCGGTATTCATGACGTTAACAAAATAACGAATACGGAAACCAAGAATAAATTATAAAAGCAATAATTTAAAAATATTTCAAAATCGAATAAAACGTACCGAATAGTATTAAAATTAATAGAATAATATTATAAACTATTGTCTCTGCGTATTCGTTTGAAAACACAAAATTTAGTATAGGTAGTACCTATACCTATAATAATAAATAATAAATGTAATTTTTTACCAGTGTAACGCGTGCGATTCATACGATTTTTAAATTATTTAATAACAAATTTGATCGATGTCTACATTATTATAGAGGACATTTCGCGGGGATATAACATTATTTCTAATCTCAAGATTTTGATACGAAGTATTATACGTACAAGTCAACGGGAAAATAATATAATAATTTACGTATACCTAACAATAAATAAATAATTACCTTTGATTTAGAATTACAAAATCTAAAAAACGACATTTTTTTTTTTTCGATTCGATCGTGCCCGTTCCGTGACAACACTATAATATTATTATTATTATGTAAGTATACACCGTATCAGTGGTCCGTACGCTACTGCAGTCGGCATAACACTATACGTTTTCGAATCGAAATCTTTTCATTTTGTTTTCACGACTGGTGTGATTGGATATTTTATTTAAAAACACAATTATATTAATATAAATATTGTTATGTGACAAATAATCGTAAAAAAAAACAAAAAGAAAACAATGGAAACTCGTAACGTAATAAATATATACGATAAAAATTTCCGTGCGTGTAATTTCGATTAAAATATTACGCGAACCGGCGGCGAATCCAGAAAACTTCTACACTCGGTGGGGATGGCGGGGGGAGGGGAAATAATTTACATTATCCTAAGATATATGTTTTAAAATTAATCGTAAGCATATAATAAAAATAAAAAATAGTAATAATGATTTTGAAAAATACAATTTTTTTATCGGTACGTACCAACATAAGACATAACATTATAATTCGAATATAATTACACGGTATATCATGCGAATAAAACAATAAAATATTATTGTTCGAGTCGAATGTTTTTGAAATCCTTCTCGGATTATTATACCAGGTCAGTGGCGGGAGACGCGCCACTGAATTGGTATATACCTGGGGAGTGTCTTATAACACGCAATTGTTGAAACGCGTTCTCTATATACCGCGCGGTATAAGTCGGTGAAAACGCGATTCCAACTCGTAATATTTTTTTTTCTTCTATACGAAGAAAGGGCAAATTAAATTTTTGTCACAAATAAAATTTATAATTCGTACTCACATTTTTTGTTACGTTTGTGTGTGCGTGCAGCGATGGACCAAACGGTCAACGGCGATTTCTTTCGTTCGGTCTCGTGTGACGATCACTTTGAACGACTACCGTATGACAAAAAAAAAAATACGATACTTTCGATATACTTTTCGATTAGATCGATTGAAAAAAGAACGATATCGTTTTTTTTTTTTTTTTTTTTTTAAATCGCGTTTTTGTTGTCTTCGTTATGTTTTAAAAAATATTTCGATAACAATGACGATTTTTCGATAAAAAGGACAATTTTATAACGTCGGAAATGTGCGCGCGACGGAAAACTGTGTGACGACGGAAATGCCGTGCGTATTCTCGGCTCCGGCGGGCAGTAATATCGTCGGCAGACCGAGTCTACTGATACGATTCGTATCCGAGTCCGCGAGATGTGCACGCCGCGCGTTCGCCCGCCACTTTTCGACGGCCACGCGCGCCACTCGTACCGACAACAGGCCAATGGGACGCGGCCGATCGCCGAGTCCGCGGAACGGTTCGTGACGATAATTATTATTATTATTATTATTATTTCGAGACGGTGCAATGAAGGGGTAAAAAACAAAAAAGAAAAATACAATTTTTAACCCTTTTAGACATTCTTTCGCGAGTGGAACAAAAAAAAAAAAAAAAATTTCAATAAATTATAATAATATAAAGGTTAATATACCTATCGAGAACCGATCCGAAGTCAATTTTTATTACGTTTTTCACGCGTGCATAAAAATTAACTGGGTAAAAAAAATTGCGTTTTCAATATAGTTTTATTTTTCTCGTTTCACATATTACAATATATTATGGGTACTATAATGTGAATAAAGTGCCATTTCGGGCCTTTGAAAATACAAAATATACATATTTGATAACGCGAGATATAAATTTTCGAAACGTATACTTACGTACGTTTTTTTTTTTTTACAAAAAAAAAATATTCGTAGTTTCTACAAATAAATTTATTTTAATATTTTTATCATCCCGAGTTCCAGTATAGAACGTATTCGTAACGTAGGCGTTTCGGTTATTTTTATTAGTAATGTGGTATACGGTTATATTGTGGTTACGCGTCTTTTATACATGAGGCTAGTACTCGAGGAACTGGTTTGAACGTGGCAACGAGCCAACGCGTACCTATATTATAATAATATTGCGACGCGCACATTTTAAGTTTTATTTTTTTTTTATCAAACACAAAAGTGCGAAACATTTATAATATTATATTTTTTAATGATTTTTTTAAAAAAATTTTCTTTTTTTTTTTAAAAACAAACTCGTATTCGATATTACGATAATATTACAAAATACGGCCGGGAGAAATTGTTTAAAAAATACACCAAGACGATAAATGATAATGTATATCCGTCAGCCTCGAGTAATATACGCTCGGTTTATATTTTTATGTTTAACAATAACGAATTATTATAATAAATATACAACATATTTTTGTAGGTTATATTATTATTATTTTTATGACGTATCGAATAAACTTTTTTATAGTCGTATCGTATAATATATTAATTGTTATCGATCGGACCCGTCGGATTCATGCGTTGATTTATAAAAAAAAAAAAAATAAAAATAAATTCGTTTCGTTTTAAATACACATCGCACAACAGGTATTGTGTATTATACACCTGTGCGTAAATAATATTATAATAATTGCGTATTGCGTACGACCGAAATTCCGAGGGTTTAAAGTGAATCGAATGAAAAACTATATAGTTTTTTTTTTTTATTATTATTACGTTATTAGAAAAACGCATCGAATTAAATTTTCGACGTTTATTTATATAGGTACGTTTTAAAATATATTTTATGATTTTTACCTGTACGACTGTGATTTGTAAACTCGACGATTTATACCTTGATAGTATACACCTAACCCACGCTTAAATATATTATTATAATATTCAAATATTATTACGTTTAAATACGGATAAAAATTAATATTTTTTTTTTTTTTATTAATTATTTCTATACGTGTACCGGGAAAAACGCGTATTTATACGTTTTTTCACGTGTATATTAACATAAATTATTCGAAATTCGTTTGCACTGGTGCGAAGCTATACCGAGTGTCATCGTAATATCTATTTTATATCGCTATACAATAAGAAAAATAAAATAACGTCGAACTTGTATTTTATTATTATTATTATTTTTTTTTTGACCGTGAAGACGCTACGCGAACTAATCTTATTTCTTCCCGCCGATCTATCCGCTGTTTATGATAATCAATTATTATTATTAATATTTTATCACCGGTATACGTGCGAGCTTTTTTTTTTTTACAAATGGAAGGACCATATTATAGATAAGGGATTAAGGGGTCGAAATAAAGTTATAAGTTTTGATAATATTTACGCGTAAATATTATATTCGTTATAGTATGATAGTATGAACTATGAATTAATTCTTGTCGTAATTAAATTGTAATCTATTTAAGATAAATTTGAAATTTCTTAATAAAAAATTTTAGTTAGAGAAAATTATTGTATTATTATTAACGTTATATTATATTAACGTTTATATATATTTAGCGAAAGTTAATATTATTATCGTGTATATAACATAAACTTTGCTTTAAATTTTCCCCCTAAAACTCATCGTTTTAACTTGTCGAAAATACAAACGGTTCTGATATTGAGTACAAAATATCGAGAGAACAGCGAAGTGTATAAATAACGCGTTATATTAAATTTCCATATCGATTATTATTATTATGATATAGGTCCAATGAAATAACGTTATTTTCTGTATAGATAAATAAACTATTTATAAACTATTTGACTTTTTTTTTTTTTTTAGAAACATTTTAAATCCATAAATTATATTCAATATTTTAAAATCATCAAACAGAGTATTATTTTAAATTTAAAAAAAAAAAAAAATAATAATTGTTCGAATATTGTTGAATACACTGACTGAATGTGATGTTGTCAATCCGCAACGTACTCAAATAATATACATCACAAAAATAACATAGCTTCAGGACAGGAATTCTGAAAATTCACATGTGTGTATACGAGTTTATTCGTAATATTATGGAATCGTATAATACAGCGTGTTCCTCCAACCCCGCGATCCTCGAAGCATTTTTTTTTTTTTTTATTGGCCCCCGATCATAATACGAATGTATTATAATATACGCATATTTTATAATTTAAAAACGTATATTGCATTTTTTAAATATATGAAAATTCCGAATGAAATATATTTTTTTACTGCTATTATTATTTATTATCTATATGTATACTCGTAGATACGTTAAATCACATCAACAGTGTTGGGATTAGATAACTAAAAATTTACCTAGATAAAGATAAAAGATAAACTCGTTTTTATCTAGATAAAAAAAAGATAATTTTAAATTTCAAAACATTTTTTTACTAATATTTTTAAGATGTTAAAAATTATGTGTATAATATTAATAGTACGTTATTAATAGTACGTTATTAATAGTACCTTATTGATGATAAACAAAAATATAAAGAAAATTATAGACACATTTTTTTGCATACATTTTGAGGTATATCTATAATTTTCGCCAATAAAGCAATACTTTTGTATATTACTTAAAAATTTATCTAAAAAGATTATCTAGATAAATTTACTTAGATAGATAAAATTTTTATCTAAAATAATTATTTAGATAACTTACCGTTATTTATCCAGATAAGATAAAAGATAAGTAAATAATTATCTAGATAATTTATCTAGATAAGTCCCAACACTGCACATCAATCAAAATAGAATATAATTAATTATTATTAATTTTAGAAAATTTACGCGTGTATTGTATTATAGTTCTAGTGTAAATTTATATGTTTTAAATAAAACGAAATATTAAACAATAAGAAGTATATTATATTCTTTTGCTTTTGGCGACCCGCGATAATTACGCAGTGCGTAAATCGGCCCTCGAACTACAAAAGGTTGCACCATTACTGGACTATTATAATAATACGCGCATTATTATCCGGTAGACAAAATAGGGAAATGTATTATATAATAATTACAATATCGTATAAAAAAAATATATATATATATATTATTCAAATTATGATGTACAATATGCGCATGATAATAGAATAATATTATGTAGTTTATAATAATTATTATCACTCTATAATACCTACTCTGTTGTTGGTTATACCATTGTAACCAACCGACAGATTGTACCATATTGTACCTATATGTTGTTCATTATACCTATCCTAACGTGTTTACATAGTACGTAATCAGTGTATCTACTATCTAGTAACTGAATAAAAATCGCAAACATAATATTTAGAATAATTCGTTGAAAGGTCAAATAACGGTATAGTTGTTTTCCGGAGGATGAGTTTTTACCTAAAATATTATACGTATACCAATATATAAATATATATAAAAAGGTCGAATCCGGCTTTCATTATAATTATTGCGACCATACGATCGTTGAAAATTACCAGTAAAATAGCATATTTATCATTATCGGAATAATAATACAAATTAATTTTACAGAACCGCAGTAACAATATTATAATTGTGTAGTATTCGGAACGCGTGATGAACGTGATTACGAGGAATCTTATACCGCATCGCTAAAAATTTCGCGAACGAATACTCGTGTGATATGTGTTATCATTTCTTAGAATTCACGTTGTACATATTTTAAGGTAGGTATGAAATTTATTAGTGTGTAAATTACAAATATATTTTTTGTGAATACCATATCACATAATTTTATTTGGTTTAAATTCCTAAATTAAGAGTATATTGTCGAAAAAATATCCTCTATTCAAATAAATAAAACCGTTCATTTAAGTGAGGACTGAATTAATTGTTCTTAATTTATTAAATCACAATACGTAATATTATATTAAAAGTATTATTATTTCACATGTAGTCAGTAAGATTAGAATAATTAACGAGTTGTAAAAAATTAAAAAAAAATTTTATGTCGTCATTAACTTGCGTGATAATTCATAATTTAAATATATATATTTTCGTAATTATAAACATATTAGATATCGTCATATTATATGCGAATTATTGAAATTATAAGTAGTTTCTAGGTTTATACAGTATTTATTAAAAATTTCAATATTAATATTATTACGATAATATTACGATGGTGACGCAGTTAAAGTCGGGAATGAAATATTCAAACTCTCGTTTAAATTGATAAATAATAAAGGGGTTAACTTTAACTGAAGCGTTTCATCTAAAATTTTGTAAAACCATAACCGTTTATAAATGATTTTTTGTATAAAACGAACAATTTTTTTTTCTTTTCTCGCAATAATGCTTCCATCAAGACACGACCTTTTGGATAATATGATATAGATATATCTGTATTATTATATATACTATCGTTGTATACCGTACAGTAAAATTTCCTTTAAAACGAGTATTTTGATTTGATTTTTTGTAATAAAAATCATTGTAATCCTTTGTCAACTATAATAATATAACGTTTGAAAATTTATCAATGAACTTTAGACACTTATATAATTTGATTTGCATTTTAAATGTTATTTTTATGATAAAAACAATAATGCATTTGTATACGTTAATACCGTAAAATAACGTGTTATTTTGGAAAGTTACCGAGTTAAGTGAATCTGAGGGGTAACCCACTTTATACGCTGCATATATTATTTGCGTTACGATTTAAGCTTATAGTAAGTCTTTTGGGACACACCTCGTATATTTAGTAATCCGTTATTGCACGGGGAATTATAATTCATTCTTAATATTTTATTGAAATTATATACCACAAGCAACGTGTATAATATTTTTTTTTTTTTTAAAAAAAGTACCGAAATGATATGACTTAATCCTTTATACGCACCTATTAATAATACTTAGTAATTCCCGAGAAATTAAATGCAGGTAAAAATAATTTTTATGACGTGGGTATATTTATTATGTTATTCGTGGATTTTTTTTCGTATCGTATAAAAAAAAAAATTATATATATATTTTTAAATTAAGGCGCGCGATTTAAATCTAAATTTATCGTAATTGTATTGTGTATAATGTTTAAAAAAATTAATTTTATTACGATATAATAATATTTACTTGTATATTTTTAAGTCGTTAAATAAACGAGGGAATAAAGAAACAAAAAAAATAAAAAAACACGATTTATAATTAAATAATTACTAAATAATTACTATCCACGGAGAGTATGAAATGTATTACGTAAAAAATATATATAATATATAAAGTAAATTCTAAATCCCAAAATTTTTTTTCGTCGATATTATAATTCCATTTTGAATGATACAAATTATAAATCGATATAGAAAGATAATTCGTTGTTTGATCTCGATAAATCGAACGCGGAAATTTTAATTTTAATAACGTGTTAATTTTAAATTTTACTCGAAAGAGTTCGTTTTTATATTTTTCAAAATATAATTCATTATTATTTATAGGAAAATTAATAAAAACGAAATTCAGAACGAAATTATTCGGTATTTTAAATTTTTAATTTGATACCCGCTTTTATATGTAATATATTAATAAGTTTAATAAAATTAAGAGTGAATGTATAATTTAATTATTTGTAGCATATAAGTAAAGTTTGAAAAATACTTATTTATATTGTTTAAAACTATCGAGAATATAATTAAATGACACGTCATACGTTTATTATAACTTTTGACGATTCAACCGTTGTTGAAATTATATATATTTATTCGTATATAGAAAATACTTTTTTTTTATGAATTAATTATACCATTTGATAATAAATTAATATTTGATATAAATTTTGTAATTTTTTGTAGACATTTGTTTGAAATTAAAATTAAAATTATAATTTATATTATCGAATTATGTATATTATTTAATTTATAGAAAACATCACGAATTTCTGAATATTAGCATATTGTGAAACTTATCGTTATCATATACGACCGCGTGTTTGTGACTAACGTAAAAAGAATACGCGTTTTTTAATACAAATTATACTATAAAATCTAAAACAATTTTTTTCTTTTTTATCAAAATTATTGTCCGATTTTTAAAATAATTTATAATTCTATATAAGCGTTCTATAATAAAGTTATAATATATCCGATGATAATAATTATTTAGAAATTAGGAAAAACGTTTTAATTAAATGTCTGTTATTTTTATTAATATAATGTGCACACATTATATACATGGTGTCTACATAAATTATTTATCAAACATACACATAATATTGGGATAATATTATTCATTTTATACAGTACGTTAAATAAATACGTTACTCAAATTATAATATTTATGTTTTATACTTATCAGTCGCCATCTAACCACTATACGTTATGCACATAATAATAATAATAATAATAATAATAATAATAATAATAATAATAAT
>JAIUCT010000014.1:5529341-5583863 GCA_021307375.1 Tetraneura akinire
AATAATAATAATAATAATAATAATAATAATAATAATAATAATAATAAAACGAATAAATATTTTACAATAATGTCGTATATAATTGGTTTTTGATAAAATTTTCCGACTCGGCCAATTTAAAACACACGATATAATATACCAATAAATATATTAAACGTATCGTTACATTTCGTACCTATTACGGTTATAATATATTAAAACGATAAGCCTTTTATAATTAAGTTTAAAATATTGAACGAAACGAGTATATTATAATATTATGTCACGAAAGAGGGTACTGAGCGAGAGCAGCGAGGAGGACACACGGTTATTTTTCAGTCTATTTAGTTTGTTATAAGTATTTCGCCGATGCACTGTTTTTCGTCATTATTAATTACTCGTGTTCCTACTTATCGCGCGTCACGAACAAAATATTAAAGTTTTGTTCGGAAAACCTACGGCAAGGAAACGTGAAACAAATAGAAAATACAACTCCAAATTGCGTTTGCTTAGTACCTACCTATAGTAGAAATACGTCTGAAAAATATTCAAAGCTATAAATTAAAAAAAAAATACGTTAATTATATTTAAATTACCACCCTGTTAATTTCGAACCTACGATAAACGAAATATTATTTTTTCGTCTTTTCCGTAAAAATAATATCAAGTATTTATAATTTATTATTATTTATTTAATAATAAATCAGCAAAAAATATGAATACAGGTTATTACGAGACGTTAATATTATTTTATTCTTATATTTTTATTATATAAGATATAATATAGTATTTATTGACCGATAAGACTCTTATAATTACTATAATATTATATTATTATTTGTTTATTGATAATTGAAATTATAGTCAGTTTATTCCGAAGAAAATAAACACAATATTTTTAAATTATTTAAATATATACCAGTTATGTGTGTTTTTATATAAACAAATATTTTTTTTATTGAAAATAAATATTATTATTATTAACTAGGTAATATTATTGTGTTTATTTTAGTACAAAGCATAAATTATATTGTACACAATATAATTAGAATATAAAAATAAAAGTAATAATATAAATATGTACAAAGCCTACGGGGTTTTGGAGACATTCATTTCAATTCATTTACTCTGTGAGTTGTGTTTTAATTACGCATTGTATTAAATTCTACTCGTTTAAAAGTCTGAATAAAGTGAGAAATAGCTTAAAATATACGAGAATTTGGTGAATACAATATTATATTATATACCATTACAATCATATTAAAAAAAAAAAAGAAAAGGAAACGAAACGCGAAATTTCAATGTTTTTCAATATTATTTTTCTAAACTAATCGATATAATTTGTGTAATTTACCACGTTAATGTATTGTAATGTCCATAATTAGGTGGTGTATTTCAAACCATTTTTGATATTTTACCCGTAGGAAAATAAAAATCGTATAATTTATAATCGTATATCGATTATACTTAATAATATTATTATCGTAGAATTCGAATAAATTAATATTCTTAATTTAATTTTTTTTTTTTTTTTTTTTGTTTTTTTAAAAAAATATGTTTAGAGCGTTTTTTTCTGTTTATTTCCGATGAACGCGAACATAACGTAATAATATTTATTGTATCCCATTACCTTTTATGTATACACGTACTTACCTATAGATTATAGTTTTAAAGGGAACACGATTTGTTGTTTCAAAGTAGAGGTACATGAACGTTGTGTTTATTTTGGATTTAAGTGAAAGTCAAGTAGAAATGTGTATTTAAAACATTATATAGTTTTAATACTATTGATATTTGTAATTATATTCAGATATAATATAGAGTATATTATGTGTTCAAAGTGCGAATGTAATATTACGTATTTTTTTTTTTTTTTTTTTTTAATATTGATGGTAAAGCTGAAATAAAAATGACATAATGTAGTCTAAATATTATAATTCTATAATCTATAATTAACGTCTTAAGTCGAAATTCAATTTTATTCCACATTTAAGTCGTGATAAAATAATCATTAGATTGATTAACAAATCGAATTAACTTATAATCGACAAATTATATAGTGATTCGAAATAGAATATAGGCCTACATATCGTACAACTAATATACAAATAAGATCGAGTTTTATAGTGCGGATTATTTAAATTATTTACCCGTATTTTTATGATCAATTCGAAGACGTACGGAAATTCGTAATATTAGGCCGTTTTTTTTTTTTTTTTTTGTCATTTCGCATTATTATATTACGATTTATACAGCATTTATACGAGATTCGGTCGCGCGTATACCTAACACAAACGTGTATAATATTGTCGAAAATAAAGTTTATTTTATATAATATGGCGGTTATATAAATGCAATAAAAAGTATGAGAATTTTTTTTTTTTATTCCGCGTCATTCGTGCGTGAAAAGCTTTTTTTATTTCCGTAAAAATACAATAATATTATCTATATATATACGATACAACAATAAACATCCTTTTTCATTATTATAACTATTATAGATTTATATATTTGAAACGTTTAAAAATTAATTTTTACGTTTTTCGTTTAACGATATTAATTATTGATAAATATGAATTTTCAACCGTATACCATATACCAAAACGCACAGAAGTATACCGCGCGCGATACACACGACTAATTAAAATAATACTATTTGTACGTACCTATTATAAAGATTTTCGAGAGAGCAAGTCACTATCATCGACTACCCTTTTATCGACGGTATCGTTCGAATTTGAATTACACAATCCACCTTCGATTATAAAATATAAGTGCGTCTCTTATATTTACTCTCGTTCATCTCAAATTCTCAATTAGGTACTCGACGATATCAAAAATACTGTTCGTTGTATAATATTATATAAATTCTCGCAATTGACACGAGCATGTGTGTGTTTGAATTTTAATTATGCAAGAAAATATTATAATATATGTTAACGAATGCGTTTTACATATTTTTGTTTTGGTAACCTAAAAGTTTCCACGGATTCACGACACGATGCGTTGTAAAAATATAAATTTTATATCGCTCGTATGTTATTATAATATATTAATTTACCAAGTGGATAATATTATTTATTTATACTGTCGTTTAAAAACGTTAAATGGTATAAAAATTGAATATTTCGTTAGAAAAAAAAAAATAATAATAATAAAAATTTATTCGAACGGAGCTAATTTTAACGATAACCATCATAACGTTGCGTTGGTCTAAGCGTGTATACCTTATACCGCGTAACTGTTGGATGTTTCCGCGATGTGACGATATATAAACAAAATTTAAATTCGAATTCGCTTATAATATATAACATCTTTGTTGTGTCGTCGTCGAACGTGTCTAAACAAGAAGCGTGGACGTGAAAAAATACCCGAATTTATTTTATATTTTGTTGACACTTTAGATTTTCACGGGACGATGGACTGCAATAGGAATATTATTTTTATTTTTTTTTTTTATTTTTCCTAAAGGGATTTGGCGACTCGAATGATGTACGTATAGGAAAAATAGTGGAAATCCGTTTTACGAGAAATAACTATTTTATTCAACCAACGAAACACGTACAAAACACGAAATATTTTTAATCATATTTTTATTCACTATTTTGTGCGTGTTTACGCAACTTTACCGTCGCACGTCGTTATACAATAGAAATTGTCTCGAACGAGAAATTTGTCGATTTGCGTAATCTCGGTATATGAAATTTTGATTTCGAAATTTACGACTTCGTCGTCGAGAAAAATTTCAAAATATTAACGGTTAAATTGTTTAAACTAGGTACACAATATTCGTTAAATACGCCCGATTTTAGACATTCGACATAATAATGTTATTTTCGATTCACCTGGTTTGCTCCAACACGCTTAGATGTACGTAGATGTACCATAATAAGGTCAAGTTGTAAATAAGACGTATACGTTTATTTATATTATGTGCTTTTAAACTTACACGTTTTCGAATTTTAAACCGTACCCACATCGTAAACATAAAATTTATTTATTGGGGTTCGTTATTTTATTTAAAAAAAAATAAACCGCGACCCAACGAACAGAATCGGCGCGTTCGTATAACATAACGTACTAGACCGATGCGTTGTTATATTGGTCAAGAGAGGTAATAATAATAATAATAATAATAATAATAATAATATAATTCCGGTAAAGCTACTTTGATTGAAATACGAGGATCGAAATAACCCGACTGAGAAATATTGTAATAGCGTTTTATAAAAATAAAAATAAATAATATTGAATTGAAAAAAAAGAAAATGTTTACAATTTTCACGAACTGCGTCAGGACTCAGGACGTATCGAACGAGTCATTATAGTATAACGGATCGCGTATAATAATAATGATAAGAGATTAAATAAGTTAAGCTAGAAGTATAATAATTATTATATATTTTCCGCAATAAAGTCCGCGTATTAAAATATTAACGTATAATATTTATACATTTCGTTGTATAATAATATATTATCTGTTCAGCTATCATTGCTATCAATATGTTATCAATTTGTTTTAAGTTCGTTTGTATTGTCCTTTAAACTCGCATCCGTTTGATTGTTATTACTGCAATTCACATTGGTTTGGACCAAGCGACCGCTTTTCCGCATCCTAATCCGAGCTATTTTTCTTACGATATTATACGTATTGAATTTGAATTCTACCCTTATACCTTTAATTATGGCAATGACGACGTTGGATTATTGCTCGTGTTCAGAGCGAAAAAATTATAATAATAATATCTTATCACACCTCGTATTATTCGCACCACCGAAATATATTACGTGCGAGATTTAGTTTAAAAACGCACACTCGACTATAATAATAATAATAATATTATATCCCTATAGGTATTGGTATATAATATTTATTTATGCGTATCCACTTACATATAGGTATACGTATAGTACACGTATCGGTTATAATAATATTATATAGGTAGTGTTTATAATCGCACGATAAATGAAAATATATAGTCGTTGTTTTTTTAAACGAGTCAATTTCTTCCGGCTTAACTAGGGTTCAGATTTCGTTATATGGTAGTATAAATGTTATTATTATAATACGATTTACAGGATGACACCGTTTGTTTTTGGCCTGCTTAACATGTAATTGTTATTTATCATTTCATATATAGTTTTCAAAATCTAAAAAACAATAGCATACAGCAACAGATGTATATTAATTTTATTATAGGTACAATAATCGTAGAATATTATTTTTCATTTACATTATTAACTCGTTATTTCCTTTCATTTGAATTTTCTACGATAAATAATTAACATGTAATGTAACATACGATACACATTGTGTAATATTATATTATATAGTTATTTAAAATTTAAATATTAAAAATCTAATATATGGAAGAGCTTTTCTAAATTGATAAATATATAACGTTCAATTTTATCATGAAAATATAACCAAAAAATAAAATAAATGTCTCTTTTTATATATATTATACGAATCAAATTCAAAATTCACGAAATAGGTGAAAAATTCATTAATCCTGCGAGGAAAAAAAAGAAATAAAATGTCTATATAGAACAGTCGAACACAATATGTTTTTTGATGGATAATAAAGGCATATTGATCGATTCACCTTTCACCTGTATTATATTTTATATATGTTTTAGTAAATAGAAATCAGGCTGCACGGGTGGTCATTCCTTAGGTTAAAAACTCGTATGATATTAAAATGATTTAAAATACGGACAAAGAAAACATAATATTAAATGCAAATTTTAATATGTTTTTAAACAGTAAATATAAATCGCGTCATATCATATAAGTTTACGCGATGTGGCACAAATAGACGATGTTTTGATACTTCGAAAAATCGTAATTTTACTCTTCTTTTTTTTAAAAAATAAAAATTCAATGTATCCTAAAATTGCGGTCAGTTTAAATAAAAAATTATAAACGTATTATACGATAATAATATAATGATTAATGAACCACGTATGCAGCGTTATTACACCAAATATAATGATTGAAAATTTTCAATATAGTCTTGATAATATAGGTTAATTTAAGAAAACAGATTATAAAATAATTCGATATTTAGGAAAGTTTTAAGTTTTCAAACTTGCGTGAAGTTAAAATTGAACTTATTTCGTAAATATTTTATTTTTTTTTATTTTGTACCATAATATTATTATCGAAATGCGTCAGCAATAAAATAATATTATTTTATGTTCGTAAAGATTGTATTACTGGAAGAATACAATATATTTACGTTTAACGTTTGAATATTGTTTGCGATATAATAGTTTTGAAATTTACTTAAAAATGGTTTTGTACACGTCAAAAGTCTGACACGAGATGATAACACACGTATTATCATTTGTAAATTGTAATATTTTTTACTAAGAAAATCCGTATCTACGATATTTCGAAGGATACGGACAATATAATAATATAACTATAATTTGGAATGTTATAAGGTACACACACTGATTATGTACGCGACTTATCGAATAACATACAGGTATTTATAACATCAACAACTTCGAAATTAACGAAAATACGTTAAAATTGTTCATATTATTGTAAACCGTGTTAAAGATTGAATATTTGTATACAGAGCGATCGTATTACAATGTCGTAACAAATAAATGTTTGGAATTACACATTTACTTTTTTAACGTTCCTATATATATTGAAAAACAAATAAAAGCTTAATACGCTTTATTTTAATACTTTTTATACCATTTAATCTTTAAATTATTCTCGTATGCATGACTCAGACAGGATGACCAATAATAATTTATTATCGAACGATTTTGGACTTAAAACGGTTGTGTAATATAATAATTATACTTGCTCATATCTATTTGTTTGCTCATTTTATTAACCATCGTATACCTGTAATACTTTGTATATGATTAAATATAAACCATATTAACGTTTTATTATATTTGAATATTTGATATATAAGATCAAATACAATAAAATTATATTGTTATCAAAAACAATTCGTTGAAAATAATAATAGTATTGTTAAACTCTATATAGGGTAGATGTAAAAATTTAATCACATAATTCGCATTAAGTATTAAAAAAAAAAAAAAAAAAAAAAATGTCGAGACTCTAAGTAGTGTTTATTCGAATAAACACTTCGTTGTCTGTATTATATGCATAAAAAGTACGTATTATGGAACAATTTCGGTTGTCTACTCGCGTCATTTTTAAACGTTTCAAAACGTTCACTTATATTTATTTATTTTATAATAAAACGTCAGTATAATTAATTTTAATTTATGGTATGTATAATATGAACCGAATAAATATGTAACCGTTCTCTGTATATAATTAACCGGGCAAATATACGGATGAATGTGGTATAAAATTAAACACAGACTAAAACTTTATATTTATTTCAAAAACTTATTACTGAAAAGAAAATGACATATAATTGCCTTTTATGGTAATAATTATATACAAATAAAGTTAAAAACAAATTTTAATATATATTATTATAATTACGTGTGGGTATATAATTTATAAAAACTCACTTTAAAATGACAAAAAATAAATATATCGTGCAGCCATCAGATAATTAACTAATATATAGACTATATATAATATGGGTACAGGGTACTTACTAGAATTACCCTAAATTTATAATTACTTTTTTCAATTTATCCAATTTATTTAATTGAGATTTAATCATAACACGTATACAAAACAAAATCTAACATAATTAGTTTTATGATTAAAAATTTTATTTCGGTCTACTCGACGTCTCAATATTTCAATATATTATATTAAATTATTTAACTTTATTATATCATATAAAATAATTAAAAATTTTACCAGAATTTATTCAAAATTAACAGAATTTCAGTTCGGGTCAAAATTTATTTGTCTGGCGCTAACGTCCTATCGATTGTTTAGAAGTTTAAATTAATTTACAAAATAAAGTGCCGACGAGGATAGAAATTTACTATGAATATTACAGTCTGCTTATCATAAGTCATACGGATATAGTAAGAAAAGTTTTTTACTTTCACGTTATAGCCTACTATATAACATTCTAGCGTAATATTATAATTTTTTTCAATTTAAAATAGACGTTTAAAGTTTTAAAAATTAATTTATAATATAATTTTTAGTTGTTGCTATTCGTTCATATTAAAATTTAATAGTGTACAGGGTACTTTATAACAGCATTCCAAAGCGTCCGATTTCTAATATTTCTAATTTAAATTTCGATAATAATACAATATATAATATAATAATGTTATTATTTATACTGTTTCAGAATCGCAACGACAAAGAAATAACTTTAATCGTTATGGTATTTTTATAATTGAATAAAACACCGTCCAAAAACCGCAGAGACGACGAATCCATCTCAATATATTTTTTATATATTTTTTAGTAAATTTTATGTAAAATGAGTTTTTTTTCAATTTCCTTAAATCTTTCAATTTTCAATATAATCGGTTAAGTCTGGACAAATATAAAATGTGAAATGTTTTTTTTTCTTAACGACGAAATTAGACCCATATTGTGTACACAGGACATTCCAAGTTGTAGTGTAAAAAACAAATAACAATAAAAATATCACATGAAAATAAATAGTTTTTTAATCTCCCACAAAAGAAAAAAAAAATATTCTTCTTCAATAAACAGTATCACCATTGGATTTTCAGGATACGTGACATAATTAAAATATGGTTTTAAAATAATTTTTAAAATAATTATTATAGTCATAAAAATACGAGATTTATCGCGCAAAGGAAGCATTAAAAATAAGGAAAGTCATGTTTTAAATTTAGGTGACCTGCACCTTTCGATTTTATTACGCAACGTAATGTTATGATTTAGTAACAAAGAAATTCGACTTTTATTGCACGTTATCTATATTGAATAATATCGTAGGTTTGAATCTGTAAAATTTAAATTTTCAATTTGGATTTATGTGACGTTTGCAATAATATTATTTTCAAATTATTATTAATTATATTTTATGGCCGAAAATGTTGAATTTATATTTATTTATTTATTTAATTTTTTTTTTACTCTATCGCGTTTCTTAGCATAATAAATATATCTAAAATTCATAAAAAAAATAATTGAAAATAAATATTCATTTTACGTAATAATACAACAAATTAAATTTTTATTCTATTTCAATATTAAATTTAAATCAACAATTTCAATAATCATTACTGAGAACTCTTATAACAAATATTAATAATTATATAATATTATTAATTAATATTATATTCCTCCACGTAGACTAAAAAGAAATTGGCGCAGAGACTTAAATAATTAATTGAAATAAATTTAAAAAAAAAATCACTAAACTCATTTTATAAAGTGTCACCATTGGGTGGTTGCTTTTTTTCATGTATGTCATTGTTTTTATATGCACAATAGCACACGTGCTAATTATAATGTTATTAATTACAGATTGTATGTTTTTATGAATAAAAAACAAAAAAAAAAAAAAAAATATTTATATAGCAGTATAATTAATAAATTTTAAAATTAGAATAATAATATATTATGTGATTTTTTAAAAAGTTTAAGTTATGTTAATTTGAATTAATATAATTTTTAGTATTTTCGTAATAATTTAAATAGTGTTTTATTGTTTATATCAATTCATAAAATTATGTTAATTATATTTAAGCGTTTATCAGTTAGTATAAAAATATATATAAATTATCAATTTAAAAAAAATTTATAATTTGTGTAATAAGTTTTGAATTTTTATTCGTTAATTCTATATATTAAACTGTACGTACGAAATTATATAAAAAATATTAGTGTGTAATGCTAATTTACGTATAATAATCTCATAATTATAATTTGTAATAATATTTTTAAATTTAAAACAATTTAAAGAAAGTAAAATTTAACAATTATACGTGCGTAATATAATATTATATTATAATATACCGAGAACGCATATACTTTGTGATAGGGAGAAATTTGTGGTTAGAAGTTTAGAACTCCTAAACTATATAATCCGTTGCACAAACAAAAAGTACAATTATTGAATTTATCCGTTAAATTACTAATAATTAATAAATTGTAGAATGAATTCTTGGTCGATTTGGAAGATACAGGAAAAAAACACACTTTTGAATATAATATTAAACTAATCTAACTATTACCATGTCAAAACGGGCGTAGGTCCTATTTTCACAGTAAGACCCGTTTTCGTTCAAAGCGTGACGTTTCTTTCTCGGGTCCTCTGAGTCTGACCTATATAATTTTCACCGCTTTTTATCGGTTGATTTTTCTTCGATTTCATATCAGTATAATCCGTAACAATATTATTAATCTGTCAACCAAGAAGATGTATGGTTGACGACAATATACGATACGGGAGAAACGAGAAAATAGTCGAGAGAAAAATGGACTTATCAAAAATCTGCGATGATACATATATCGTCTCTATACACTCTCATCGTCGTGCATATTTTCTGTTCTGTTTATGCAAATTATTTTATTTTATTTTTATTTTTTACCTTTCTTTTTATTCGTAATTTATTGTTTAGAAAATATTTTAGTTTATTATTGTAAATTAAGTGCTGATTAAGTGATTAATAAACTCTATATAAGGCAATCTTCCTATAGTTCACCGTATTTTATCCAGGAAAAATATTAAAACCGAAACGTGTTTTCTCACAAAAAATTGATTTGCGCGGATACGGTAAAAATTTTTGAATGTTCTAAAAAAAAAAAAAAAGTTTTCTATTTCTTGTATTTACGATACGTGAAAAATGATATAAATTGAACTACAGAAAATGAAGTTAATTAACTAACCGAAATGGCTTATCGCAGAGTTCAAAATGCATCGCGTATTAATAGTAAATACGAGGATGGATTTTATGCGCGCACGTGGTGTTCAGATTGCTCTGTCGTCCGTTCGTCGAACCGTTTATCACGAGGATTATTAATTGACAGAAAAATAACGACCCTGATGCTGACGGATAAAAAATATATTGTATTGAATAATTACAAAGAGATTACGATCGTATTTCAAAACAAACAAAAAATTCCGTTTAATATTATCGAATTTAATTATTGTATAAAATGATAATAGAAATATTATTAATGTTCATTTGGTCCAGTGAAGTTTTGTTTTGCACATATCCAAAAATTACATACCATTCATTAGTAAATACAATATACATTTTAGGATTGTAAGTTATGAAATTTTTTTTGGTTTTTATTTTGTAGAATTACAGCAAAAAGAAAAACGATTACAACTATAAACATTTATTCAATTACCCAATCATAACATTCAAATCTTTTGTGAGACTATGAATGTATATTATCCTTATCAATTATTAATATTAACAGGGATGTTATGATTTAAGGAATAAACCTTTCTTCTTTTTAAGATTCTGAGCGAAGCGAAAAGAATGTATTGGTTTTACAAATAGGTGTGTCTTTTTTTTTTTTTATGTCTGAAGACACTTTTACTACCCGAAATAATGCTCAGATTTGCATGAATAGCAAATGTTTTCGATTGGAAAGTGGATGTAGTGGGTATTTTATTTAAGTCATTTTTCGAATTTCTCAAAATTGACTCTTAGCGGTAGATAAAACGACCAAATAATGACGAAAAAACGGTATTTTTCACGAAAACTATGAATTTACGACGAATTCGATTTCAATATTCACGGTAACTACTAACTCGTACAATTTTTAAGTAAGAGACTTGAAAATTTTATTGGGTGTTCATTTATGTGCTATATATGGTCCCTATACATGTGATAAAATTTTGCGTTTTAAATATTTTTAGTAAAAAAATGTCAACATTTTAATCAATACCTACATTATCTGACTAAATTTCGCTCAGAATCGTTTTTTCGAATGCAATATGGTTTATCATTGCATTCAAATTCTAATTAAAATTAAACACTATGATTTGCACATCTATATCCCTGGGGCATGAGTATCAGCTTTTTTTTTTTTTTTTTGATAATATAATACGATTACACGTTATTATATCAATCGACGACTACAGTGTTATATATATATATAAAAAAAAAAAAAAAAAATGATCATTGATTTTAATATTTCTCGTTGAAAATGTGTGATTGACATTGATTATTAGGTAATTTAAAATACTTAAATATACGCTTTCATTTTTCCATGTTTATATTATCATCAACGTAATAAACGATTGTTTATTAAATTACAGATGTCGGATAATAAGTTTTGTGTTTTCGAATAAAAGTTGTACGCGTCAAAACGATTTGCGATATTGTTCCGTCCAAACATTACAACGATACAATATAATATTTTAATATTATAAATTATGCGCGTGTAATATTCGTATTTAAATATTTTGAAACACTCCAGTGGTCGCATTGTAACGCGTATACGCGAATGAATATTATAATGATAATATCGATTTTATATCAACATTGATTGGGGTACGTATACAAAATATTATTATATTATAATAAACAAAATAAAATAGAAATTGCCAGAAGACCAATTATTTTTAAATTATATACCTATATAGGTACACTCATAGTTCATATAGATCAAACACGTGTGGTTAGGTTAGGTTAGGTTAGGTTACGTATACTATATAGAAATAAATAAACAATAATAATTATGTTATATATTTTTTTTTTTAGAAAATTAATGGTTACCTACAGCAGCTGTATAATACCTACATGTTATCACATATAAATTATTTAATTTTTTACATAATTTATAACAACGGTTATATTATTTTTAAATCGATTTGTGTTAAGTTTTTAAATAAATTACACCTGAAACCCACTCGAAAAAATGTAATGTATTTATAATAATATGACCCTTAACGTCAAAAATATGATATACTCACTATTTTTAATACGTCTCGTGCACGTTACTTTATTGTCGAATAATGATTATTTATAATATATACTAATGAGCGAATAACAATATATTGCTTATATATTTATTTATTTGTACGTAATTACACTATCGATGGATTTTACTTGAAAATATGACGTAAGTACAAAACTTTAAACCGACGAAATTATTAAACATTGTATTTATTAATATAGTATTTTATAATATTAATGTAGTTACAATTAAATTGATTTTGCTAATATAAGTTCGGAATAAAAAAAAAAAAAAATATTGTCTTACTTTATTTTTACAAATATCATATATATACTTTATGTCTTTACGTGATGGAACATGACAAATCGTTGACACGAAAACTGAAATTGAACATCTTATAAAAAGTTGTCTATCTGTATTCAAATTAAACCGTATAACGAATCAAAAAAATAGGAAATGTAGATATACAAAATATAATGTTTTATTTGATACTAACTTACGAGTTATTTATTATTAAAACATAATATTATACTCGTATTACGAATTACAATTAATAAACGTATTAATAAAATAATAATTAATAAATAAATTAAGTAAGTAATAATAATATTATTATTATTATTATTATATTATGTTATTGTAAACTCGGTGGTTAAAAAGTATGAATTCCAAACATAAAAAAAGATGAGCTGATACTCCTGCCGCACAGGATACAGGTGTGCGAATCATAGCATTTAATTTTAATTATAATTTGAATGCAATGATAAACCATTGCATTCGAAAAAACGATTCTAAGCGAAGTTCAGTCAATTATAATTTTCGTTTAAACTAAAAATATCAACTTAAAACAGCTATAAAAAAAATTGAGATTAGGGATTTTTCCAATATTTTAGTATGATGTTAAGTAATATGTAAGTATACTTCAGTAAAGTTTTCAGACCTAAATACCCAAAATTGCCAATTTTATCAAACATTATATACGTAAAAACGTGAATTTTACGAAATATTCAAAGTCCTATATTTTGGAGAAAAATTAATGTAACGGTTTCAAAATTTTACCACATATATATAATCGGTATGTGAACACTCAAGAAAATTTTCAAGTCTCTATCTTTAAAATTGCCCGAGTTATCGTGAAATATTGAAATCGAATTCGTCGAAATTTAATTTTTCATGAAAAATGCCGTTTTTTCGTCATTTTTTCGAAGTTTTTTCTACCGCTTAGGGTCAATTTTGAGAAATTCGAAAAATGACCTAAATAAAGTACCAACTAGATCCACTTTGCTACCGGAAACATACCCTATTCGTGATAATCGGAGCAATATTTCGGGTAGTAAAAATGTTTACAGAATAAAAAAAAAAAAAAAAAAAAATCACACATTGTAAAACCAATACATTCTTTGCTTCGCTCAGAATCTAAAAGTATACGCCTATACTTTATACCAATTTATAAATTTATAATATGCTGTTATTTTTGTATTTCATATCGCGTTTATTTTAAATAAAATTCAATTAATTGCTTTTAGTGTCCCAGTGTTATAATTCCATGTGGAATGTCACGTTTTAGGCATTAGTATTTAAGAGCTATGTGCTTTCGTCAATACTAAGAATACAGAAATATGAGTAATAAAAATCGTAAATAACCGATGCTGTTGCGATATGATTTGTTAATAAATTGAATATTGCCCTTCACTACTAAATAAAAAATAAAAATGTGTACGTAAAGAACGGTTGGACAAACGTTATTAAACTTATCACGAAATTTTATAACAACTATAATAAAATACTGTTATAATATTACTTATTTAAATTTCGTCGATTATTAGATTCTGAGCGAAGCGAAGAATGTATTGGTTTTACAATGATGTGTGATTTTTTTTTGTTTTTTTTTTTTTGTTTTTTTTTTTATTTTGTAAACATTTTTACTACCCGAAATAATGCTCCGATTATCACGAATAGGGTATGTTTACGGTAGCAAAGTGGATCTAGTTGGTACTTTATTTAGGTCATTTTTCGAATTTCTCATAATTGACCTTAAGCGGTAGAAAAAACGGCGAAAAATTAACGAAAAAACGGCATTTTTCGCGAAAAATGAAATTTCGATGAATTCGATTTCAATATTTCACGATAACTATGGCAATTTTTAAGATGGAGACTTCTAAAATTTTTTGGGTGTTCACAAAGCTACTATATATATGTGGTAAAATTTTGGAATCGTTATGTTAATTCTTCTACAAAATATTGGAATTTAAATATTTCGTAAAATTCACGTTTATACGTATATAATGTTTGATAAAATTGTCAATTTAAGGTATTATGGTCTGAAAATTTTACTGAAGTATACTTACATATTACCTTACATCATACTAAAATATTATAACAATCCCATGTCACAATTTTTTTTTTATAGCTGTTGTAAGTTGATATTTTTAGTAAAATGAAAATCTTAGAATCCGTACGTAAAAATAAATATTCTGAAAACACTTTTACTACCCGAAATAATGCATATATTTTCAGGAATAGCGAGTTTCAGAAAAAATGACGAAAGAATGACGAAAAAACGGTTAGGTAAGGTGTTTCATTTCGAAAAAAAATTTGCACAGAGATCCATCTATCAAATGTGTTTTTAATTTTTAGCTGAGAACAAAAAAAAAATTTCAACCTAGATAATATATATTGGAGGAGATAAGGAAATATGAATTTTTCATTTATTACATTGAATGTACTGGTAAATTTCGTATATAAAAAATCTAAGTGTTTCATTTCAAAAAAAATTTGCGCAGGGGTCCCCCTATAAAATGCGTTTTTAATTTTTAGTTGAGAACAAATAAAAATTTCTACCTAGATAATATATATTGGAGGAGATAGAGAAATTTGAATTTTTCATTTATTACATTGAAAGTACAGGTAAATATATCTATCTATATCTTATAGTTCTATAAGATCATGTAACAATTAGATACCAATAACTAGGTACCCATTAAAATTTTCACGTCTCTACTTTCAATATTGCCTGATCATTAAATTATCGTAAAATATAGAAATTATGTTATAAACTTATAATAAATTCAGAAAGTTTATAAACTATAAAGTCTAAACGAACACAATATTAATTGCATAATATAATAATGAAAAATTAATATTGCCTATGTAAAATTTAAAATTTTATTAAAACTTACAAAAATTAAATAAATAAATTTACAGATTGAATACCTATTATATTTAGTTTTATATTTCATTCATATTTTCTTTAAAATTATTATATTTAACAAATGTAATAAATATAGTAATACACAGGGAAATTATTATCTTTTATTTAAAATATTATTAATACTATCTTTGTATAATTTCTTCACTTACCTTTATTATAATATCCAGCACGGAATTTGCATTTCCTTAGCAGTTGACGATTGTTGAATTGACGAGTACTTTCATACGTGATTGAATTATAATATTTTGACTCATTTTCGACTATTCATTTATTAATAAACTTGCAACTACGTTAAAATAAATAAAATGTTAAAAAAAAAAGTATAACAAAAAAATGTTTACACGAGTATATATAAAAATAATAATAAAATAAAATATGAGCGACGCGAATTTTTATAAAATATTATAATAATTATATTATTATACATTGTAAAATATATTGTATTTTAAGTATATTTACATATTACTTAACATCATCATCATATCAAAATATTAGAAAAATCCCTAGTCTCAATTTTTTTTTATAGCTGTTTATAGTTGATATTTTTAGTTTAAACGAAAACTTACGAATATTCTTCTTATTATATATCATACTTTTACAATAAAAATTAACAGAAAAGCCAAAAAATTTGAAAATTTTTGAAAATTTTATTGAAGCATCAGTATGCTATACATATATCTTAACGAATTTCCAAAATTTTAGAAAAAACTCAAGACTCAATCTTTTTTTATATGTGTTTAAATTTGAAATTTCAGTAAAATTAATATTTAAAGTAGGTATTTATATGGATTCTTCCTATTATATTTCAATATTTTACAATAATATGAAATAAAATTGACAAAAATTTTTAAGATATGGGCATTCAGGTGACAAAATATTTTATGAGCATTTATATTGAACTTAGAGACTTGAAAATTTTATAGGGTGTTCATTTATATACTGTATGTGTACCATATGATCCCTATAGGGTATGATAAAATTTTGCGTTTTAAATATTTAATAAAAAATGTCAAAATTTTACTCAATACAAACATTATCTAAATAAACTTCGCTCAGAATCGTTTTTGGAATACAATGGTTTATCCATTGCATTCAAATTCTAAAATTTTAAAATTAAACTTTATGATTTACACACCTATATCCCTGCGGCAGGAGTATCCCTTCCCTTTTTTTAATTCGAATTTTTTTCTTTCTCCCGATACTTATTACACAGTTAATTTTTTATTATTCTGTTTTGAAATATTCTATTTATTATAAAGTTATAACCTGCACTAGCTGTTTAGCTGTTTAGCTGCACTAGCTACTTGTTTTTTTTTTTTTTTTTTAAAAAAAAAAAAAAAAAAAAAAAAAAAAAAAAAAAATTAACCCTTTTTATTGTTAAAAGTGAAAGTTAATAAAAAAAAAAAAATTATAATAAAAAAAAATATAAAATATGTTTTAAATAAATAATAATTAATATATATATATATATCACACCAAGCAGATAATATTAATTTAATATTAATAACGTTACTGACTATTGAATCCAAAAAGGCCAAGTAAAAGTTCGATCATTATAAAAGTTGGTACTATATTTTATATTATGTGCCTTTGTAATGTGTATTATTATTATTATTATTATTATTATTATTATTATTATTAAATAAAGTTTTAATTTTATTATTTTACTTAGAACTTATTTTGTGTACAGGTAATAATTACATTATATAACTAAACAAATACAATTTAAGAAAAATATTTGATTATTCGCATTTTATTATTTGTATTTATTAAAAACGTGATAATATTATCAATTATTGAACACGCAATATTTTATTAACGAAATTCCAAATTGATTGTTAGTTTATTTTTTTATTAAATATAATAATATTGTAATATGTATAAAGACTTCATTATTGTTAAAATTACAATATAGGTACCTATATAGGTACTTATAATACGCGTCATTATTTCAAAAAAAGTATTAGTTCAATAATTAACGTTAATATAATTATTAATTTCAGCTAATAAAAACACTTGTTGAATCATTATTTTGAATTATATAACATAGTACTCAAACATGATATTATACTTTAATACTGTTTTAGTGATGTTATTAAGATTAATATCATCGTTATGCAAATTATTATTTTTTTTTTAATTAAAAGTGTTATTCAATCAGTATGAGTAATAAATTAAAAATTTAAAAGTGTTGATTGTTTTCCACTTGACAATATTATGTTATTATAATATTTAAAAAAATTGTTTTTAGTGTAATCCTTTGACTGATACAATTATCCTCCTTACATAATATAATATTATTGTAAAGTTACAATAACATACTTAGTTAGTAATAAGTAGGTAGATGTCGTAAAACAATATTTCAAAATATACATAATAAAATTTTCAACGAATACATTTTTATTCAACAGCTGAAATCATATAATGAGTTTTATAAAAAATATTTCGCTACCGAGTGCTACACTTATGTAAAAAAGTAAAAAAAAACTTAAATAACAGTTTATTATTTTTTAAATTCGTAAATAAATAAAAATTAATCAAAAATAAAATAAAAAGATAATAAAATTGAATGATCACATATTGACATATTGACAATCGATTGTTATAATCGAAAAAAATATCGGTTCCATATAAGTTAGTAAAAAAAAAAAAAAAAAATAATAATAATAATAATAATTGTTTATATACGAATATCACTCTCGAGCTCATGGTAAATTCCACAAGCTCTTCGTACCTACCTATTATTATTATTATTTGATTTTATATTAATTGAATATGCTTATACATATGTATATGTTTGTATTTGGGTTTAATAATATAACATTTGGATATCGTATACTTTGGGTAATTGAAAAAAAAAAAAAGAGTTAAAAACCAAATAAATATATTGTCTCAAATAACTAAAACCCTTATCAATAAACCATTAACTTCAGTACGTTTATTGTATTGTATCCTTTAAAGTTTAAAGTGAAATAAAATGGATAAAATTACAACGAAATGCTTGTTTTGCCAATACTTGAAATTATTTAATGTATTTACATCAACGAGTTCAAACATTATTTTTTTTCTAAACTTAAGGTTGGTTGTATATTGTATGTATTAATAATGTGTATAATAAAATATAATATGAATAAATGTAAAATATAATATGTTCAATAAACTTTAATATTATCAATTCCAAAAGTACGTTTACATAATTCATAATATAAATGTAATAGATAGTAAATATTAAAAAATAATAATAAAATGAATTTACATTTTTAAAGTTTCACTATAAATCAATATGAATATTATTACTTATTATGTATTCCTGCGAAAGTACTAATAATAATTAATTTTATCATTTATCAATAACAGCAATTTTTTTTTTTTAATATTAACAGTGATAGTGTCATTTACTGTCCATTACTGGAGAGAGTGGAATTTTTATCGTGTCTATTTTATGTTGATGACATTTTATAGAAATTTCTTTAGTGTAATGTTTGGATTTCTTTGATAAGTTTTGTTAAATTTATAACAGAATAATGAATATAAAATAACCAAATTTTGTAATATCAACATTTAAAATTGTTTAGAATTCTATATATACATATAAAAGAAGAAAATATACTACATCATACATATAATTCCACTATAGAATAATGATATTAATTTCTTAAAATTATATATATATATAAAAAAAAAGCATTAAAGAAGAGGAAAACTTATAAATTCTAATTTGTATTTTTCATTGTACGTATTTTATAAATTTTTAATTGAATTAAAATGTAACATTAAAACTTCTTTACAGTTTACCTATTCTATATTTAAATTTAAATGGGTAATAATAATACGTAATAATAACAAATAATAATTTAATATAAATTAAATTAGAAAAAAAATGTATGTATTCAATTACAATAGTTCAACTAAAAAATAAATGATAATAATTGCAATATTTAAAAATTTAATCTCGATGACCAAAAATTGCGTACATAATAACCGGTAGGTACCTACTACTAATGTGCAAAACGAGTTACATACTCTTATTATTCATTATTAATTTTGTATAGGAAACGGAAACTGGACTTCTTCTTTCATAAATTAATTATTATATTTCGTATGTAGGTACCTACTATTTTTTTCTCGGGTCATCATTTCGTATACTCGTATAATACTCGTTCGAATTTAATATTTCAATTTTTATTTTCTACACAATGTTAATTAATTCAAAAATATGAACGAGCAACCGTGATAAGGATAACATAATATATTTTATGTTATGTAATGCGTGTCATTATGGTGACGAAAAAAGTAAAAATTTTCAATTCCCAAAATATATTACGATAATAATTATAATTATTATTATTATATATATATAATAATTATTATATATATAATAATTATTATAAACATCGCGTGATTTTATTCTATAATATAATATAAGTTAATGTATAATTACAGTGATTACATTTACATAATAATTTATTTGATTTACTCTTAAGATTCGGGTAAAAAAGTTGTTATGGGTGTAAATCATTAATTTACGACGTTCACTCGTAAAATCGTGTTAAAAGTTATAAAGTCGGTATAATATCTCGATATATCAATCGTCTCTGATAACGAAACATAAATATGATATCGCGTATTAAAATATCATACGTAACACGTGTTTTTAAAACGTTTTTCTTAAAGTATATTTACATTATTTTCTATATAGTGATAATATTAGCAATGTGTTGGATTACGTTAAAGTTTTCCAATAAATCTGTACGTAATGCAATAAAAATATTATTGCGTTACATTTTAAATAACAAATAGAACCGCTTTACGAGAAAGATAAATTTCGCTAAAAATTTGGAATTGTTTGTTTGCTTTAACGCAAGCAGGAAACTAAAACGAACGGTATGTGATTTTGAATTCCGAGATAATCTGGCGGAGATGATTTAGAATATTGATAAGCTACGGAACACGCGATTCATCAACCACGTGGGGCTGAATTATTCCAAAGCTCATCGTGATTGAGACAAATCAAATTTTTTTAGGCGCGCGCGAAAAAAAAAAAAATTCACGTATAAAGAAAAACGTCCAGTCAACATAAAAGTACCTATTCGTTTCATATTATTATATTTTTATTGGTGAGTATTGATTAAAATATTTCCCAATATATTCGTATTTATTGATGTAGAAAATATGGCAACTGTTTTATGACAAAGTTGAAAATATTCACATTGCTTCCGACTTTTGCGGTAAAACTTTTTATTCTTTCATTTATGGTTTTTTTGTTTTGTTTTTCGCGACAAAAATGTCACGTGATTTAACACTCGTAATATTCGTATGTGTTTGATTGGAAACCCCGTGTGTAAATATTATGTCTAAATCTTTTTGTTGTTACTAAATACTTTTTGAATTTTTAAATTTATTTGAATTTTGAAACGTTTGAATTTTGAAATTTTTTAAATTGTGAAATTTATTTGAATTTTAAAATTTATAAAAATTTTGAAATTTTTTTGAATTCTGAAATTTTTTTAAAAATTTGAAAAAATTTGAAATAAATTTGAAAATTCAAATAAATTTCAAAATTCGTAAAAATAAAATATTTATTACGTCGCTATTAATTGATTTATCATTTTGTGACAATAAAACCGTAGTTTACTTTGAGAATATTTCGATGTAAATTTTACACTGTTTTATTTTATACAGATTTCATGTCATTCTATACGCGGATCTTTCGTATAGAATTTGATCATATTACATTATATAAAGTTGTATACAGATGAATAAATTGTAACGGTGTTAGATAAGCCCACAAGTTTTTGTTCGTGTCGTTACCTCGTTGGACGAGACGCTGCAGTAACTCGATATACCTCGGTATAAAAACTAAAAAATACACAATTTCACTGACATTATACATATATCATTGTACGTACCTATAATAAATATAAAGAAAAATGTACGTATCGGAAAACATTTTATTTTCACCCCGTACGATATTTTTCTTCTTTTTTTTTTTTTTTTGTCTTTTTCGTGTTCGGTACGATACCAAGATCAAGTGCGACCTTTACTTCAACAAGTTTACTAGTTGTTTTTTCCTATAGTTTCGGATGCTCTGTTGTTATAACAACGGTTACCTATCAAAATCCTCTCCGGGCGACGAATATAAAAGATTCTCTGCCTTTGGGTAAAGGCGCGACACCGATCGGATTATTAGGGTGACGCACAAAAGGCACGACAAACAAATCTTGCTAGCTCATCGATCAGCCGAATAAGAGAACACGAAAGATTATCACGCGAACACCGCATTATATTATTATTATTCTAAAACTGACTTGAAAACGTGTGTATCGAATCCGTTTTAAGTTTATTACACGATAATAAACAATTTCCAAAAAAATACCCTGTTTAAGTATTCGTCAAGAATTACACTCTTGTAAAAAAAATTCAGATTTTTGGATATATTGTAATCATATTTATTACTAAATTCCAGTATCAATAAGGACGAAAATAAGATAACCTCACTTTGAAAACTATATACATTTATACATCGTTATAGTGAAGCCTTGATAAAATTTACGAATTTTCGTCCAGTAAAAGTTGTTTTTAAATTTTTCTTTATTCATTTCAATAAAAGTAATTTCATCTAATAAAAATAATAACGCACGGACAACTATATAATTAAATTAAATTATAAATTAACGTGTGTAAAATTATTTGTTTCGTTCTTATATAATTACAATAATACAATAATTTAACAACTTCCTATGATATACTCGGAACGAGTACAATAATTTTCATCTCGAAATATACAATTTAATATAATACTGACATGTTTAAGTGGTCCACTCTATATAATATATATTAAAATTTATGGTTATAAATTCACTGTAGGTAAATAATTTTCATCGTGAGTGGCTGTTGTAAATTATCGTATGAAATAATCATATATTGTAACATATTATATCGTCTTTGTGTTGTTATTATATTATAATTAATGAATTCACGATAATTAATTCCATGTAATACATATATTAATATCCTACGTTTAACGTTTGAGTCGATTATTATTATACTCGAATATTGTTCAAATTATTATATTTTGAACAATATTATTGTATTTGATATATTAATACAAATTTATATTATATATTCACAATTTTAAAAGTATAAATTCGAATAAATAAATGTTTATCAGAAAATAAATTATAATCATTAATTAGTAACCGCGATTAATAATTGGTACTTAATACTTATTAAAGTAGTATTATTAAGGGCTCGAGTATGAGAATTTTGCAAATTTCTATCATAAACTATAAATTAACCTCGGTATTTGTGAGTATTTAAATACTATATATTTTAATTTGTTTAAAAATATTAAAACAACATATTTAAATATAATTATAGTATACGCATATTATACAAAGTCTTGAACGATTTTATAATATTTTAAGTTATATAATGATACCATATACCTGTACGTTTTTAATTGACAAAGTTTTCAAATGCATACTTCAATTATTATTATATTATTTTTAAGTTAAGTTCAGCGATCTGGGCACTATTATAGTTATCATTAGTTACTGCAAAAACCAGACCTACCTCAATGTATATTATAGATGAAATCTGCAATATTAAAAAGAAAGTATGACTCTGTACCTGTAAACTAAGAGCAATATTGTTTAGGCCATCAATTTATGAAAAATTATTATTGTAGATCATCAGTCTTTTAACTTGACTCGAAAGTCGAAACACTTATTGTTTAAATGAAAAATGGTCAATTTCTAATATACCGTTGGTAACAAATACATCTTAAAGCATCACGTGGGTATCTTGAAGATCGAAATATCTTTGAAATTGCGAAGAAACTAGTAAAAAATGAGAATCTAAAATATTTTTGTAATTTGTTTTTAAAATACGAACTTTTACAAAACGAAAACGATTTATCCTAAATAGTTGGTGATTTTTAATTATCGTCTAATATGGAACAATTCTGACACATTATTTATATGAAGTACCAAGTACGATAGTTTACGTGATTGACTGATTAGAGTGTATAGTGTTCGAATGCGAAATAATTATAATTTCTAAGTACAATTTCGTATTTGATGATAATATTATCTCGTTGTTGGTTGTTCTAGTTTATTAATCATAAAGTTTAAAATTTTGAACCCAAAGGCGTTGAAATCTATTTTAACAAATTGTTTATTTTGTACACATGAATTTATGTTTTGTCGAACTTTTTACGTTCGTTATATTTGACAAAATTCCAAACGCATTCTGAATATGGCAAAGAAATTTGTGAAGACAAAATAATTTACACGTTATACGTCATTCATTCTGTGTTTCGAATATTAAAATTAATGTAAAATTAATATTTATTCGTATAAGTATAATAGTTTATATATTAATTTTAAATAACGTACGAAATGCGAACGATTTCTAGTTATAGGAAAATCCGAACTCGCGTGTAGTTTTGTTTTCATTGTGTTTATCTGCGAAAAATCACAACTTTTCCCGCTCAATATTTTAGCATGTAATAATAATTAAACAAAAAGTTACTAAGTAAAATAATAAACTCACATCGTACTATTTTGTTTTATATTAATTTCCATAACTATAAAATATTTTTTAAGCAATAAGAATCCATCATCACATAATACACTCGACCGGTAGATAGGTCCAATACTGCAATAATAATATTTTTTGTTTATTATTTTATTTCCTGTAAAAAAAAATAAAAATAAAAATACGTGCGACCGTACGTGACATTTTTCGAATTACTTTTGTTATACTAATCCAATCAGATATTGATTTTGAACACACAAGTACACATCGCTGGTTCATATACCTACCCCGTTTCAATTGACGTATTGAACGACTAAATCCGTCTAAAATTAATGATTATCTTTTTGGGCATTTTATTATTAAAATTATTTTTATTTTTATTATTATTTTTATTATTATTATTTTTATTTTTATTATTATCACTATGGACCATCGTGGTTTAGTATAAACTACTTTATTTGTATGCTACCATGTGATAAAATCAAAATCTGAATTATCCATATTTCGTTATCAACTATTTTATTATTATGAACACGTAAAAATGATGAATTATCATACAAATATTGTTATTATCGCGTGATAATTTCAATCTAATAACAATATTAAACCACCGATATCATAATATTAATATTCGTGTATATTGAACTTGTTAAGTCGGTAAAAATTAATAATACTACCTATAAATTATTGTTGTTACCATAATTTTACTGTGATTGATTTTCATTATAAATAGAACGTCAAATATCAAATTTATATGTTAAACTCTATTACATTAATTTTATTGTTACATTTTACATTTATAGAAATATCGGTACAAAAAATTTTATTTGAAATAAAAAATGTACAGTTTATATCCTTAGAATATTGTATAATAATATATAAGCGTTCCTATACGAAAATAAGGAAATTTAATATATCCTATTTAATAGTGTTTTCAATTTTTGTTAAAACTTGACATAAACTAACGAGAAAAGTATTTTTTATGAATGATTTGCATAATTGTTTATAAATTGTTATGAAAAAAAAAAAAAAATTTATTCTGTAATTATTTTTCAAATTAAAAAATAATAATAATAATTTCTTCGGGAAATAACAAAAAAATTGACAAAATATTTTATTTAAGAAAATAATATGTTCATGAATAATTTATTCGATTTTCATTATAAAATTTAAATAAACTTTTATATTGATATTCTGGAACGGAATGTGAGAATTATTATTTTTCAATAATATATATAATTTTAAAATACAACGTTGTTCTTATAAATACATTTTTTTTTTTTTATTCATAATTTGTGTTATCTCAGTATAAATAATATTTCTGTATTATACGTGAATACTTATTTTTTTGATAAAATAAAATATATTATTTTTATTTTAGATTCCGAGTGATGTGATAAGGTATTATTGGTTTTTAAATTAATTTTATAACGCCCTGATATAATATATTATGTTTAAATATAAAATTTATCGAAAATTTTTTTTATAAAATTATTGCCTAATATTCATAGTTATATTCATTTATAACTGTCAATTTCAGCTATCATTTTACGGAAATACGAAGACATTTCGGATCAAAATAAGTTTAAAATTTTAATCAATCTACATTTTTTTTTTTGATAAAATTATCATAAATATTTTCAATGGCCAAACATAATTCAATTTTCATACATATGAGTATAATATTTATAACAATGCTTTAAAAGTTAAAAGTTTGACTGGGTTTTTATAAATATGCGATTTTACAGACACAATTAGTGTGTTGTGCGCAAACATAAATTATTATTATTGAATAACATATTGAAAAATTTAAATATTATTATAATTATATTTATTTAGTTTTGCATATTATTACGCGAAATTTATTCGGATTTATTTTACGGATGATTGTATAGGTACAGGTAAAAATAATCATTCACTATTATATTAAAATGTGATTTTCTTATCGTGCGATTCAAAAACATTTTTCAATACTGTATTGTATTTAATTCGGTTTCAAAATATTAATAAATAATATCATAATATTCATAAATTTATCAATGGTATCTCACAGATAAAAAAAAAAATGTTTCAGTTAGTCAAATTCTACGTTTTGCACGTGAGTTTAAGAACGAAATGGAAATGTAATTTAATTCGTCATTATACTTAAAAAAAAAAAAAAAAAAAAACACACAGTTTGTCAAAGCTAATTTATTTTATTTTTTAATACGTATTACACGAGTATACACAGATTGTATAGTAGACGTACTCTATAAAAGTAAAATATTTTACGTTTCAATTTAAAATAAAAATGAAAATTTAATATTGTCAAACAACAATTAATGTTAAAATAATTTCATTTGACGAAGTGTAAATAAATTTATTATTCATTTACTATTATACACAAACAGGATTTTATAATAATTAGAATAACGATATAAGAGAAATGCGATTTATTTATTTATTTTGTTTTTATTTATACGAGTATTCCTCAAAATAATAAATATAAAATTAAATAAATATTGAGAAAATTATAGACTACTTAATAATATAATTTTTTATATTCGATAATAAAAAAATTATTTTGACGAATAATATTATATGATATTTGTACTTATTTTTTAAAAAAATTTGTAAAAAACTGCAAAAATCGTGTTTTACATTATAGGTAAAAAATTATCAAATATGAAATAAAATATAAATTTAGGTTATATGATGTTTTTTATTCTTTGGTTTATTATTATTTATCGTGTATAAATTTGTTTCGGATGGAAGGAATTGTCCTTTTCTGCATTTCAATCGTTTACGTCGGAAAAATTTTTTTAGTCCTTGACTTTCAAAAAATCATATTAATATAATTTTGTCCGTTTTATATAGAAAAGTGTTATTATTGCCTTTTTATAAATCAATTATAGAACCGATTTATCGTGTAGGATATTCTCGTTCAACCGTAGCACAATAACAATCACAATTTCGAGTGAAATTTCGATTATGAATCGAATAAAAAAAAATCGTGCTTTCAATGGTGTCGTCATAAAACAAACCATCGTCGAGTCCTTCTTGCTCGCGTGATATGTTTACGATTAGATTTGATTAGACGCACACATTACGTCCTAATATTCATTAAATTGAATTCTAATATTATTCGTCCATTTCGCATTTATTATTTATTTTTCGCATTGGGTGAAATGAGAAGATATTTTTTTTTAAAAAAAATAAAATAATATACCTTAATTATTACGCAAGTACGATAGTAACGGGGGTATTATAAAAAATTCATGGAAAAATCAAAAATGTATACACTATAAAACATTTTGATATGAGTAACATAATATACACTTCCATGAAATGTGTAACACGGCGTTTGATATCTTTTCTTGCACCGGTTATATTGTCTGGAAGTCGAGGGCGAACCGCTACTATAAAAATGCTTCTGATGTGCGTGTACGTTTCGCGAAACGCGCGTAAAATTTAAAAGAAAGCTAAAATCGAGTAAGGATATAATTTTTTTCTTTATTTATTTATTTTCGTTAAAAATTGATACGATATTGTGTTATTTTTAGTCCGACGAATTAACTCAACGAGAATGGTATACGTTTTGTCCGTGATCCCGTGATGTCATTTTTACGAGTTTAAATCTCATAAAATTAAGATTTACACGCAGGTACAAATAACACGCGAGACCGGCGTTAGTTTTTCGAAAAAGAAATTGATAAATTGCGTTCCATAATAAAATCCGTTTATCACGGGACAAGAGCAAAAAGGAAAACAAAACGAGTAATATCGACGTGAAAAATTACGTTCTTTGTGTAGAACGGGTACTTAGTTAGTCGGTAGAAATACCGAAAACGTTATTTCGTTTGTTTAAAATGATAAACTTAAATACTCGAAACGTATCCTTATATAGGTACATACGTTTTTTTTTTTTTTTTTTAAAAAACACAGAGCTTATTTTAATGATTTTTTATTTTTTATCTCGTCGTATTATATTTAACCTAATAATAATAATAAAAAAAAAAGAAATACGTTTTATACGAATCACGAATTTATATAAAATAATCTTAAAACGTATTTATTATAAAAATGTAAAAATTAGAAACGAGATTAAAAGAGTACGCAATTTTAACACAAATTTATAAAATGCTTTATTTTAATTATTAAATTTTTGTAAAATAATTTGAAAAATATTATAGTTTTTAATTAATTTTTTTTTTTTTCGTTTTACACTCGTTACTTTTGACGATTTATTATATATATATATATTTTTTTTTTTTACGGTCGTTTCCTTTAGTATTTCATTTTCATAATACAAAATACAAGAAAATTATTCGCACACAAATATTGATCATATGACGTGTGTATAATAATTCCGACTCTGCAGCACACGAATAATATTTACCTCAAATTGCCTTTTAAAATAAATTCCGTTAAATTGTTTTTTATACGTACCGGAGTAAACCATATAAAAAAATGTGTAAAGTACAAGATTTAACTAATATTTTATTCGGTCAGAAAATCAATTTTTTAAGTTTATTTTTTTTTCTTTTTTACATTATTATCTTATATGATTAATTAATCTAAAAATGTATTCATTTCTCAATAAATACGTAGTAAATAGACGTAGGTACGCTAAACGGGACGTAGCTTTATGTATACAACGTAAATTACGTTTTTATTTAATTAATTTTTTTTTAATTAAAAAAAAAACATAATTTTAGTACCTATAGCGATTTAAACGAACGTGGAAATTTTAAATTTGATCGTTTTAAAGGTATAAAAATAATATTTTATATACTAAATACATATTTCTACGCGTATACGAAATATATTAGCATTAGGTACCTATATAATAATATTAGAGAAGAGAATGAAAAATTATATCGTCGTATTAAGAAAAATAGAAACGTGTAATTAAAATTTATAAAAAAAATTTCGATTCCTTAGTAAAAAATTCTCAAACTCGTCGTTATATTAATATAATTTTATTCGAAAATATTATTTCTGTCCACGATCATATTTTTTACCGTATATAATTTTTAAGAAATAAAATTCTCTCTTAATTACAGGTATAATATTATTATAACCTATAATTATAATATATTATGCGATATCATACACGAGTATATCCGACTGTTTGTAATTTGTAATACAACTATATAATTATAAAATAAAATAAATTATACCTGTAGGAAATTTAAAAACGATACGTAATGAACAAAAATTATGATTATTTTTTATTCAATTAACGAACTTGAACTGGAATTCACAGAAACATTCGTCGAAATCCGTCCGATCATTTTTTATACACGTTTCGAGAGAAAATTCGTCTCGCCCAATGAATGATCTTCCACATATATACGCCCTTGGAACTATTTATGCGGAAAATATTGCGTACGCGTGTTTTTAGAATCAAACGAGCGTAGAATTATTATTAAGACTTGACGTAAGTATTCAAAATATAAATAAATTACAATAATTGTACTTATTATATTATTTTATTTTTTATTATTTATTATTTTTTTAAGTGAATTTATACCGTAATTATATAAAATATTTATAATAAAAAAAAAAGAGCTAATGCTCATGCGCAGGGATAGAGGTGTGCAAATCATAGTGTTTAATTTTAATTAGAATTTGAATGCAACGACGAGCAATCGCAATCGAAAAAACTATTCTGAACGAAGTTCAATCAGATAATGTAGATATATTGATTAAAATTTGATTTCGTTTCACGCCTTATAAACGATATATTCGACTACTACAACTTGTTAACTATAGTATTTTGAACGAAAACAATTTTTTTTTTTTTTAATTTCTTCATTTTTCGATTTAAATTTCTCATTTACATTTCACGATAGATAAAACGACAAAAAATGACGAAAAATCGGCATTTTTCACGAAAACTAAAATTTCGACGAATTCGATTTCAATATTTCACGATAACTCGGGCAATTTTGAAGATAGAGACTTGAAATTAAAAAAAAAATAAAAAAACAAATTTTTTCGTTCAAGGTACTACCTAGTAAAAACGTTGTAATATTCGAATATATGATATATCGTTTATAGTTGAAATACGAAAAAAACAAAAAAAAAATTTTTTTTCGTTCAAAATACTAGTAAAAACGTTGTAATATTTCGAATAAATCGCTTAGATCAGAATTTATGTAAAAATTATTATATAATTATATAATTCATTTGCAATACCACGTTATTTTAGCGCCCTCTAGCCGCCTAAAACAAAAATGAGAAAAACAAAAATCTATTCTTATTAAAATATAGACTGGGTAATCACACTTGTTATTCTATATTTATTTTCCGATTATATCCTTGGATTTTAAAATAAACAACTTAATTATTATATTATTATAATATTGTTACCATTTTTAATAACGGGAGAAACTTAAACGTTTCGCCTGATAATATAAAAAAATCACGCGTACAACGATGAAATAAAATTTGACGTGATTGCTACCTGTTTTATATGAAAAAATTAATAATTGCGTGTTGTCAGTATTTAAAATTCAAAAATAATATTGTTATTCCAATTAATTATCATTTAAATAGTTATTTTTCACATTTTACCAAATTTGTGGTTACCGATCCGATAGATCGCGGTAATATTTCCAGCAATTATTTTCCCAACTGGCACCTAACGGTTAGGTTAGGTTAGGTTATATTTTAATAATGGGTTAGGTCCTAATAAAAATATCATCTGGTTATCCTGTCAATCCTGTAGGGAAATCATGGAATTAGGTATTTTTTTTCTTAATTTTTTTTTCTTTATTTAAATTATTATGTATAGGTTATGTATATTATTTTTGGATTTAAACTTATATTATTTTAAAAATGTTTTAATATTAGTCATTCTAATTTCTAACAATAATAATAACAATACATTGAACTGAATGAAAGAATTGAATGAAAGATATATTGAATGGAAATAATTTTTTGAAATTCTTTATGTTGAGGGCGTTGAAGTCTCCTCTGATAAAACACCGGGGTTTTAACCGTAGTTTTGAATAACACCGTTATTAATATTAATATTAATAATAATATTATTAGTCGTATTTTTACGAAGCGTGGAAGGTCGTGGAATGATTATTCAATATTGGATAGTAGGTATATAATAATGTATACAAATAATATGAAAATCATATTTTTTTTGTTCAAAACATGTTTATTTTATGATAAATATTTTAACCGCTAACGACTAACATAATAATATAATGCTAAATAATTTATATAATATATAAATGTCTTAAGTCTAATATTTTATTTAAGTCCTATACGTGATTCAATGTTTCCGAATATAAGATTGTCATGAAATTAACTATACAACAGTATGAAATAGTCTATATATATTATATTATCAACAAAACATAAAAACAATAAACATTGAAAAATTGATTACAACAATATTAATAAAATTATTCAATTGTCGTCCGACTAAAATGTGAACGACGGATTAATACGACTTATAATATACAATATATAATATTATAATATGGTAACTTTAATAATAAAAAATAAAATACAAATTATTTCTGGTAAAAATGGAACTAAAACCGGCTAGTATAGGTACACAGAATATTATTTACGATTTTTTTTTACAGTATTTTAAACCATACAAATTAATACCTAACGTAATATCATATTATTATGTTCGTGATTCTTACGCGTTGAAATATTAATATTTTTACAAATATCGTTTAATTTATATCTATTGATACTAGTATATAGAATTGATATTATAATTTTACCCAGTAGATGCAAAATATATAAATTCTTCGACAAAACATACAAAACGAAAAAAAAATAGTTTCGTCATACGTAAAATAAAAAAAAAAAAACCTAAGTGAATATTAGAAATTTTTCATAGTACCTATATTAGAAAACAAGAGACGAATAATTTTAATTTCTTAATAATAATAATAATAATAAAAAAATAATAATAATAATAATAATAATAATAAATAATAATAAAAACATATTAACGCACTTATACCTACTAAATATCTATTTCAGAGAGTATAAACTATATTAATATAATAATAATATGTTATCATTTATAATATTGGTTAGGTAAGTCGTATAATATAATATAATATAATATAAGTCTATCATAGAAATATATTTTTTATATGAATTTATAATAATTAGACACGTATCGGATTGTCTCCATAAAATCGTTTCACTAGACAGTCAAAAATGTATTTAAATATTTTATATTTCGATACCGTGTCACTAATATTATTATAATCTTAACTATATGATTTATAATATGCTTTGTACAACGTTTAATAATGTTTATAATATAATATTAGTTCACGTTGATAGGGGAAAAAACGAATATTTTGAACACAGTAATCGTTTTGTTTTTCTTTGTACAATATATAATATAATTATTATTGTTTAAAAAGAAATTTGAAAATATTTAAGATATAATAAAATTTTAATTAAAAAATTAAACCAATATAAAAGTTCGTAAAATAATAAAAAAAAAAACAACGTTTGAATATATACGTAAAAAATAATTCTTTAAAAATAGTATAACAAATTGTATAGATTTAAAATCAATCAAAACAGTGATTTAAATTAAAAAAAAAAAAAAAAAAAAAATAAGAAAAAAATAACAATAATATTATAATAACAAATAAACAACCGAACGGGTTAAACAAGTTATAAATATGTATAAATATAAAAATTTTAAGATATTTTTAAACGTACATTTTCTAAAATAGTATAACGATTATCTTATATTATTATTTTTAATTACAATATATTATATAGTTTAATATTTTACCTTTTTTTCACTAGTACGTTTATATCACAACTTACTATAACGTGGGCCATAAAATATAATGTTATATCATTAATTTATTATATAGTTTATAAATTTATTATATTCATCTATATTTTAACCGTTATAAATAATATAATATTATATTGTAAATTATAGTTTTAATTTTAAAATTTAAATTTTTTAATCTTATAACATTCGTCTAAGACATTGGACACGGGTATTACAGGACTTACAAGTATTATTATAATATTATAATACGTATACATTTCTAAAATAATAATAATTATGTATGGTTAATTTGAATGAAAACATTAAAAAATTATAACGTCAGGTTTCAAACGCTTTAGTTTTCAAACGTGTGAATTATAATTTTTTTAAATTATTATTATTATTCTACATTCGACATTCGAGTATAATTTTATTCATAAATAGAACTGTTCAATTTTATAACGAATACATTTTTTCATTTTTTTTTATCTTATCGATTATACTGTTTTTATGAATATTATCGAAATACCAAATACAATAATATGTTACACTTGTAAATATCGTTTAAAAATAAGAATAACGACAATTTTATATTATTATACATTTTCAACAATTTCTTCTTAAATAAAATATTTGAATTATTATAAGATTATAATATTTATAATAATATAATTTTTATTATAACAATCTAATTTTGATTATATAATAATAACATATTTTAGTAGTTTCTCAATAATTTCGATATAATACGTATTACAACCTTTTGTGATTAGGTTAATATTTAGGTAGGCCTTTTTAAATTTTTATATCACTTAAAATTTATCATATTTTTTTCTTAAAATATAATTTAATATTATACATTATATTATTAATCGATAAGATTAAATATCATCAAACGTTAATTAATTATAATAGGCTTATTTTTTTTTTTTAAAAAAAAAATCATTTTTATAACATATTATTCGTTATAATTTTTTATTTTATATTATAATCTTATTTTTTTTTTTTTTTTTTAGATTACAGAGTATTATTTTTAAGTAAATATTTAATACGTATATAGACAAATTAAAATATTTTAATCCTATGATTCTTATTTAAATATGAATATATTATATTATATTGTTATAAATTAATTTTAATTCAGATGTCAAGACGATAAATACCTATTTCTTAAAAAATCTATAAAACATAATACATTTCTACTGTTTAGGTTAAAATTTAAAATCATAATGTTTGGAAATTACATGAATACGATTTATACAAGGTAAGATTACAGAGTTAAAACAAAGTTAGGAAGAACAATGTTATACTTTATGATTCTCCAAGATACCAATACTTAGAAGTTTTAATAATAGTATACGTATAATATTTATAATTATTTATAAATGACATTTTATGGCATATAGTCACGGAGAATCATTTGAGTCTGAGCCCAATGATTGTATCGGGAAGAGAGGATACCATCCTTCGGTAACCTGAGTCAGTTTCAATGCGTCCAATGTAACTTCGGCTCCACCTAAACCTTGGTTGTGTTCAAAGCCTTTTTGTCGTTCCCAAAGCATTACCAGAAGCGACCTTCCTAATACGTCACATGCCGAATATCTGAGCGTTTGGTTGTATTCCGGATTGCAGTTGTGTCTAACAACACGAGTTTTACGTTTCTGCAACCATCTGTCGTTTTCCCGGAGATATGTTTTCACGTAAGTATCTAAATGTAAATTGTAAAAATAAAAATATATTAACAATAAAAATAATTATTTTATTATCTAATTTAAATTATAATTCACGCGCTCTACATGCTCACATATTTTTTAAACAATGTTATCATACACGTTTTTAAATAAGTTATAAGTAGATAAGAATATTTTAAATACAATATATTCGTTTTGTTTATTTAGTCGTGTCGATAAACTAAAATAAAATAATAACATATTTTTATTTCCAATATAATAGAATACACGTATGTTAATATAGTTAAATGAATACCCATATCAGTCCTGTGTCTATACTAGCATAATTATATTACGTACAATTTTGAAAATATACTTCAGATCAAAAGTTTATTTCTGTATTATAATATTATTTATTAATAACGTAAGTATTTCTCGTTTTTGTTTGTTTTTTATCGTATAGAATTTTTTTTAGTTAATACGATAGTATTATCCCTAAATTTAAATTTAAACGAACATTAAAGCATTAAACGAACTGATCACACATACCCGGAGGTGAATCTTCCGCTCTAATTCCTCGCGCGCACACCACGTCCACTTCCAGCTGACCTTTAGTCATTAATAATGCCAGTTTCAATTCGATGTGACAACCTGTTCGATATACGCAATAAAATACAATTATTTATATGAAATTAATTACATTGTATAATATGATATGGTGTGTATTATAATAATAATATGTCGGCTAACCATTACCTGTATTTATACTGTACCCTCTCGGCATAATTTGTCCAGGACCCAATCGAATCGAATCGCTAAAATACAAACATAAATTTCCGTTTTCATTTCATATCGCATTTATACAATACACGCATACAATATTATATAATATTTGGATAAAATTTATTTAGGTAATCGAACTAACCCTGAAATCGGTTCATCGTCGTATTTGGTCATAGTTTCGGATTTTTCAGCAACGGATTCTTTCCGTAATCGAACGGACACGCTACCTCCTTAAAAGAAAAAAAGATAAAAAAAAAAAAAATGTCGTAAAAATGATAATTATTAATAAATTCTGTGTGTAAATACGCTAATTATTATTACTTCGCATTCCTCTCTTGTCGCCGCAAATACTCATGCTACGTCCGAGTAACTCTCCTTTTACCGCTTTCAGATTTTTAAGAATTTCATCTGGGTCTTGTCGCGGAGTACACGAACTCCTACGACGTCCCTTATTCGTATACACCGGAGTCGTCGATAGCTCGGGATCTGTTTAGTTTCGTACGTCACAAGAATATTTTAAATATAAACGTTATAAACGCGAATATAATATGATTGTATTAAGTATGATAGTTACCCTTGTCCGCGGAATTATTTTGAATCGATTGAAACGAACTACGTCGAGAGCCGGGCAACGATCGGGAGAAATCTTTGTTCAACTGATACGGTTCTACGTCCAATTGTTCTGATTGGCTGGATCCCCGACGGGAATTCGCCATGTAAGCGTGATCCGGATGCAAAAATCCGTCAAGTTCGCGTTCCTCTGCGATTTAAAATATTCAATTTTTATCATTTTCGTATATACGAGTACACCGAAATCGTTGCGTCTTGAGAATCTGCGGATAATAATAATATATACCTGATACGGAACGAATATTTTGATTTCGCAAACCGCCTTTCCCCGATTCGGAAATGGAACTTCTGGGCGATTTCGAGGCTTTACTGTGATTCGGCGACTCTAGTTCGTACCATATCATCGCGTTGTCCAGTAGAGCGTTTTGCAAGTTTACTACGAATTCACCTGTGGGGACGTACAAGAAACAATTATGAAATTAATAGTATAAATTTCGTTAAACTCAGGTTTTTTTTTTGTTTTTTGTTTTTTTGTTTTTTACCCAAAATAACGTCTTCTTTGTCCGGCCTATAATCGTAAAGAACGACTTCCATCTGTTTTTCAATCAACGTCTCCGAACGAACGTTTGGCATTTCCAGCGTAGTGTTCCATATGGGATTGAGTGACGGTTCTGCGATCTCTGTCTTTACGATATTGGTCTCCACGCTTGAACACGCGAAACGAAATATTTAAACATCAATCAAAAATACTCTTTAGTTCTTTACCTTTTATATATAGTATACAGATTAATATAACAATTTGAGCGAATTTCGAGAAGAATATTATCGTCGAGAATATAATATCAAAGCAACGTAACGGTGTGTTTTTACGGTATAATTTTAATTAAATAATTCCATACAAAATTTCGTGAATTTCGTGCTTTTCGAAATTTGAACGAGTTTGAAAATATAATTAATATATAATATTTAAAAATAAATTTCTAATATAATTTTGGACGGTTATACACGCAACGATTCGAACATATTGTGCAGATTACGGTTTCCATTGTTTTCTTTGTGGTTATATATAGTCGTTTCGACAATACATTGAGCCATTAACGTTAAATTGCTGTAATAATACATCACGCAAAACTATTGTGCGGTTTGTTTTGTTTGGTGGTAAAATACATTAAATACAAATAAATAAATAACTTCTCGTTTGGTAAATATAATAACAGTTTGTGTGATAAAATGAAAACAAATTCAACGATTAATCCATACGTGTACGTGTGTACTGTGTACACGAGTATAATATCACTAAAACCGAATAAAAACTCATTTGTTAATAATATAATAATTAAAAATTGAACAAAAACGAATATTTATATCTGTCATACCGCGGTCGTATCAGACACGTCGTGTAGTTTTTACGTTAGACAGAATATGTACGTGTTATTTTAAAATTAATTTTTTCTATTATTCCAATATTATTTTTATACGCGTAGGTATAGTAAATCTAATTACAAATATTTATAATTACTGATTTGAAATAATTTATATAATATAGCTTTAAAAATGAATCATTATTATTAATAATATTATAATAAAAGTCATTCATCGTGAATCCACTGACAATATTTTTTTTTAACATTCATTGTTATTAGAATACAAAACAAAGGAGAAAACTAGAATAGTAATTATAAACGAAAATATATTTATCTAAGTATAATGTGTTTCTAAATTCATATATAAATATATATATATATAATTTTACGAAATAATTTGCGTGTTTTCGAACTTTTGAATAAATAATTTTACAATAATATCAAGGGTAGACATTATACTTTATTAAAATAATTAAAAAGTACTTTTTTAAAAAAAAAAAATATCGCATTTTAAAATAAAAATTAGTTTTTTAAATTGATTAATGGTGTACCTACACACTCATATCGTATTATTAATAATAATAATTATTATTATGACATATTTTTTTTTCCATTTTTTTTTCTCGACTAAATATATAAAATTTAACATATAAAATAATTAATTAAGGAACAGGAAAAATGATGTTTCGTTTACTGAATTTATGAAAACATCAAATAATTCAAAATGAAATGAATAATACAATCATTTGATTTTTATCATCAACTTCTGAAAAGTAATAAGAATTATAAGTGGGTACCTACACAATATTACCTATTGCAAATTTATTTTGTCATGGAAAAATCAATGAAAGTAAGCATATAAAATATATTATTGTAGGTCAAGTTTATTATTGAATAAATTAAAATAATTTAATTAATGCGTGATATAAATTCATAATATTTTAAAAATATGAAACCCTTAGTGGATACATACAAAATACAATGTTATATCCGATGTTTTATAAAATTTTAATTTTTTTTTTTTTTAATATCTATTTAAAAATACATTCTTCGCTATACTCAGAATCTAAAAATAATATGTTTAAGATCAATTAATTCAATTTTATTTTATTTATTTATATATTTTATTCTTTTAAGTACAAAATATCCATAATAATAAAAAAGATATCGAAATGCACAAAAAATTACTTTTATTTTGCAAACACGTATTTCAGCAACAATGTATTAAATTTATGTCTATACTATATAGGATTGATACACGAATTAAGTATTTATTAAATAAAAGTAAATTTTTTTATGGATTTTGGTTGTCTTTCTAGTATTTTGCATAAGTCTTTTTCTTATAAAATAAAATATTCAATTTGTATAGTAATACATTTTTAATATGAAAAATTATTATGTGAATCTGAAATAAATAAAGTCTATAGCTTTAGGAATTTAAGTTTAATTATTTTATTATTTAAACCTAATTAAATCTTTACCGTTATCTCCGTGTATTTTTTGAATCATTCCGTACTTATACTTATATTATAATAAACTATATATAATAAGAAAATTAAATTATTCTATTTTTTCTGATGATTTCTGTCATATTCTTAAAAAAACATAAGCGATAACTTTTTTAATATAAAGTAAAACTGAATAATTTTTTTTTTAAAAAAAACCAAACATATTGATTTTTGTTTGCGAAAAAAAAAATAAATTACCGATTTCAATTCAAACTTATCATTGACAAATTTATTTAAACAGTACGAGATTATTTGAAATATTTACCTGAAAGGAAGAAGTTTTATTTGCACATATGCTTCAGGCAAGGAACCATAATCAGCATCGTTTCTCATCTGTAACCCATTAGCTGCCAAAACAGATATGGATAATTCATTTTTTCCATCTCTGTACCAGACTTGCATTTGAATGCCGCCAATAATATTTCTTTCTCGGACAGAATCCTCGGGAATCGACTGTGACACGCCCGCAGTCTATAAACGTTCATGTAATTTCCAAACACATGCCATAGTTAATCGGTTGTAATTTACAAATAAAATTTTTAAAAAAAATATTGTGATTATAAATTTTACACATGCATTGAAGATATGAAATGACGATGAAAACATAAATTACGATTTTCATTCATAAATACTTAGAAAAAAACAAAAAAAAAAAAACCATAATATTATTATACATATACGGTTTATAGATTTAGACGTAAACAAGGGAAAAGCGTAGGTATTTATATATATATATATGTCGTGCAAGAAGAACGTCTAAGTATTAAAGTTAACAAGATTACACTAAATAATAAAAACGTCGACGTGAACAAATGATTTATTTCGTAGAAAGCTGTATATAGTATAAAATAAATGAAAAAGCAAACGGAAAGAGAGAATAAAAAAATGAAAAAAACAAAAAAAATGATTTTTATACAATAACATATTCCCATTATGGTCCTATTAATAAAATACATATGTATAAAATTCGATGAACTACTATGTATTATAATGTAAGTATACGGCGTTAAATTTACAATTTTACTTATATTATGTTAGAATATGTTATGTGTGTGTATAATAACACAATAATAATCGATGTACGTCATAATATATGTAAAAAAAAAAATAATAATAATCAAAGGCTGTTAATGGTGTGAACGGTTAAGTCGGGCTTGGAGCTTGCAGGACGAATGGGATTGCGAATGTCGAGTGTTTTATGGATTTTACAGTTACATGAGTTTTTTGTCTTCATCTATATGTATATATAAATAACTTAAAAAAATAACAAATAATACTAAACATTTAATAATAAAAAATGATCTTCCGACGATTTCGAAAGATGATAATGGTAAAATATAATAATACGTATATATGGTAAATGTGAATATACAAGTTACAATACCAACAAACACGATCATATGTTATGTAATTTACAAAAAAAAAAAAAACATTGTCCTTAAAGTATAGGTATTAAAATATCTAAGTAGGGCCTAATTTTATAATTAGGTAGTCTGCGCAGTACATCTAAATTTTCGTATATTATATATGCTAAAATGGCGTAAAACAATCACAGGGTCGTGTGGTTAATGTATAAAATATTATATGTTATATATTATAATAAGCTGCAAGATGATAATAATAGTAATAAAAAGTAGTTTTTTTTAAAAAAAAAAAAAGAATTAAATAAAAATATTATAATGTATGTAAAAAAATGTTTTACATGTCAAGCACACGACGAAAAGCCGAAAAATAGTGTATACAGAAAATGGTTGCAAACGGAGTTTAGCAAACCATGACTATGGTCAATTATTAGTAATTTTTTAAAAAAGATCTGAATATCGTCATAAAAACGCTCATATCTTTTTTTCTTATTTGTATTGTTAATTTTTCAAAATAAAAAAAAAACGTTCAACGTCATATTTTATCGTGTATAGGTATATATTTTAAACAGATCGTAATATTAATGAATCGTTTAAGGTATATTGAGTTAATGTTTCTTAAAGAGGGAGAGGTATTCAGTGTTGTTTCTGAGTAAATTTTCTAGAGTGCGATTGTAAATATCAAAATCATCGACTTTTTACTAACAATAAAATGCACCGTAACGACTGTATGATATAATATTTATTATACTCGTATATGAAGTATTGAAGTATGATAATGTGATAATGCGCACATACGGGATGATTTAAAAACGATTTTATTCGTAATTTCGTACGTAATAATATATATTATCGTTATGGCAATTTTTCGTTCGACGTGTAGAAATAAGATTTTAAAAAATACTTAAAAAAAAAAAAAAGAGAAAAACGAGTCGATCGGTACGTGTTATAATATAATAAATGTATAGAAAAAGACTGATAAAAAAATCCCTTTTTTTTTTTTTTTTTTTTTTTTTTAGTCATAATTTGCTTCGATGCGTGACAAGCAAGGTATATAGTGAATATATTCATATATCGAGTGAAGTATAATATATGTAAAACATAATAATGTATATTATATATTGTAGTAATGACAATGTATATATTATATTATAGAAAAAAAGAAAAAGACTTACATGTTTTCAAGAGTGAACTCGACTTGTCCAATAATGGCGATACTCACGATTATAATATAATAATAATAATAATAATATAATATGCACGCGTACGTTAATATTTTTTTTTATATAAAATTACACATTATAATATTATCTCGTTTCTTTGGACAACTTAAAAGCCGTTTTTATTTAAAAAAAAAAAAAAAATTAATATTATGTTAACAATCGAACTGGATGACCACTATTGTGTGATGTTGTTGAAAGTCGCTAGCCGTGCATTTTTTCGACATCGCAGTTGGTTTTTTTTTTTTTTTTTAATTCTTGGTCCCCTTTGGTCCCTTTTTAATAATAATATGATACGCGTTATCTCGTTCGTCACGTCTTTTGGTGTGTATATTATATATAGAGCATTTAATTTGTTTCGTGCCAACACTATATTATATAAATGTACGTTATACAATGGACTGTCGATAAGAAATATTATATAAGTTTTCAATGAATCGAACAAAAAGAGGAAAACTTAAAAATTACTTTCACGATTAAGTTATATATTTTGTATATAAATATAACAATAGTTATACGTCCGAACTTTGAGTTTCCGACAGTCTTTATATGCCCGTATTACGCGTCATAATATTATACTATTGCGTTTAATATTTTTTTTATAATAATATTGTTTTTTTTTTTTTTTTAACTTTTGGAATAATAATAAAAAATACTATCGTTCGTCATAATTAATATACGTGTTTATTTAATGTACCTATAATTATTATATAATATATATTCATCATATATCATGTTTGACAAAACCAATACAATTTTATAATCTAAACACTAAAATATGTTATATCGTCGTCATTATACGTTAACAATAATATTATCATTATTATTATTATTATTTTATTATAATATAATATATAATAAGGACCCGGAGTCCACAAGTTTTGGCTAATAATATCATTATAAGACGATCGACTACGTTTTAAACAATATATATTATGAATAAAATAATAATAATAATAATAATAATAATAATAATATAAATTAAACGCTATGTTATGTTTTATCTATGATAATATAGACACAACAAATAAATATAGGTACTAAATGTATCTCAGTGTTATCTACAAAGTGTAAAAAAAGAATCCGTCCTCTGGGATCGACGAATATGATTATCGAATAATAATGAATCCGAAACGGATTTATTACAAACAAACCGTTGGTAAACGTGAATACTTATATGTAATATTAAAATAAAACCGAATCCAGAGCGATTCTGATTATTATAATAGTAAACATGACGCATGAAATAATTAATACCATTTCACGTGTCGAACAATAATTATCATTCAAATAATAATAAACAATAAAATATAATATTAAATTTACATACGAACTAATGTTTAGAGATAATATTATGTATAATTTTCGCATATTATTAGTTTGATCCATCGAACGAATTCGTGATTAATAATAATTGTTCGGTTTGTTAGAAATTTCTCTATTATCTTTCCGATTTTACACTGATATCATAAATAATGTATAATTAATAGATAATAATATACGTCATATTATAATGTAATAAAACGTTATTGTATCGTACGATTTTATTTATTTTTTTATTTAGTTTATCATAATTCTTCGAGTGTTGTCTTTTTGAATTTCACGTAACTATGCCATTTAAATTGTAACTTTACTTTAAACGTATACAGAAAATTCCAGCGAAACTGCACTATTTATATTATTTAGTCGCGCGAGTAGGTACATTTTACGCAATATTGAAATAACCTTTAAAGTAAACCGGGAACGAATTCAAAATATGTCTTGCCGTCTTGTTTATCTCCTGAAGTTTTCATTATAATTAATATTGATTGGGTACGTCGTCGTTGATTCTCGGGAAATATTTTTCACAAGCTTAATTGCGTTATTATATAAGAATAAAGTTTTACGTTGTTATCACCGTTGTTAGAATCAAAAACGTCTAGAGACTTATTTTAATTAATTTTTAACGTACCAATTGTAATTATTTAATTTCATTTAAGTTATAAATGTATTACAATAATATATTCAATTATACGAAATTATAATAAATTACCTTAACCGTGGCAATTCAATTATTTTAAAATAAGCTACCTAAAATATTAATAATATTTCATTTTTGAAATATTGAATTAAATTCTAAAAGATTATGATAATATTATTATATTTCAATATATATATACACATATATTATACGATGACATTTTAATAATTTAAATAAATAAATAATAATTTGCAAATTTTATTTAAAAATTTAAAATATGAATTTAATGCAAATCAATACACTTTAGTATGAAAAAAAAAAAAAATGTTAAATTATTTGAATTTCATAAAAGTAATATTGTCTTTAAATCAAATTAAATTAAAAAAAAAAAAAGAAAAGAAAAATGAAAAAAAGAACTAAGATCTTCGAAGTGTTAATGATATAAAATAATTTTAAATTTAAAAGGTTAATTAAAAATTGTTAAATATAAATGAGATTATAATATATAGGTAATAAAAAAATTAATTTTCTTAAAAATTTCAGAACCTCTCTGGAAGACATTTTTTACATACCGTCAACGGATCCTTTCCTTTTTAACCTATAATAATAATACTTATATAATTAATGGACTTATTTATAAATATGCTTTATAGTTAAGCAAAATTTATAAATCTAAATATTATAAGTATATAATAACATACAAAATATACACAGTGAATATATTATGATAATTACCCTTGTTATTATTAACAGATGTACATATCAATATAAGTTTATAGTAAATTAAATAATATTATGTAGAGTATTATTATCGATTTTATATTTACATTATTTAATATTCTTATACTTATATATTTGATATTAGTAGGTAAATGGCATTCACTTAACCATCCGTGTAAATAAAATAATTAATAAAATAATTATAATAAGTATTCGTTTAATAATAATAATAAGAATAATATTATTATTATCATTAAAGTATAATAAATTTAACTAATAATATATTTATCATAGTTTTGCAGTTAACGAAAATCCAATAAATCAGTCTTACGTACAAATAAAAGATTATAATATATAGTAATATAAAATATTATCCATAGCGGCGAAACTTCAGTAGAATTTAAGGATATCAATAATGTATAGTATATTATACTTATATAATATATTGTTTCTGGTGTAGCACAGCCTTTGAGAAGTAGCCATTTATTTTATTTTATCTTTTTTTTTTTTTATATATAGTTTTAACGTTGTATATCAGTTATATAATATTATACTGTTTTATACATCAAATATAGATATAAATTGGCCTATTTACATAAATAATACCGGCAAAATAACGTAATAAAATCATAATAAAATCAAAAAACGCACGCACTATCTACTTAAACCAACATACAGGTAAAACATCATATCGTCCTTCAGAAATATAAATATTATTATACAGACAATAATATTATCGTATTAAATATAGGTACGTCGTATATATAATAGTCGAATTTACTCGTTTTTTTTTGTTTTTTTTTTTTTTTTATAATAATTACGTTCGTTTCGTTTCGTCCATTGTAATATTAATACGTCCTATCGATTTCTACAAATTTTAATAATAATAATAATAATAATATATTTAATATTATATGTATAATTAATACATAAATGTGGGGAAAAAAAATATATAGTTCAATAAAAAAAAAAAAAAAAAAAATTTAATTAAATAAAAATACGATTCGCGCCGATATGTATTACAGTTTGTAGAGTAGGTTTAGGTATACTGATAGGGGGATATAGAATTGTATCGTTTTCCAGTCTAAAAGTAAGTGCTGTTTTCACGAGATAACATTTCTGAAGGATCGAAACTACTACTGTACATACACCGTTAATGTTTAAATTCTATACCGGAGTCTTAGGTAGCTTTCTTCTGGTCGGGGACGCCGGCGAATCTGAACCATCTGAAATATCGATTTCGATTTTTTTTTACACGTTATATTTTTTTTAAAAAAAAATTTTTTTGTTTATGTTTTTTTCCTCCCCTTGGTATATACGAGTACTTAATTATTTCCCCCCAATTATTAGGATTTTCGGTTGTTTTTTTATATTATTATATCATTTTAATTGACGATAAAAAATGCAAACTTTTGAAATATTTACGTCAAAATGATTAAGTTTGATAAATATAATAATATTGTGAAAATAAAAATTCGAATCGGCGACAAACGATGATGATGTCGCGAGGGCGGTGTGTATCATCTCCGTGGGCGTAACAAATTGCGTTCGTAAATTTTGCAATCGGTAATGTTTTGCGCTTCGTCAGTTCTACGAATATAATAACACTACTACGATTCTATTAGCTAAGACGACACTGTCAATGTGTTGGCGTTTTCATTAATATTCTCCCATTGCGTTCGGAGATAATTTTTCAAATTTAAATATTATTATTCAAGTGTGCGAAACGGTTTTGCATATTATAATATTGACCTACGATTTCTACGATACACGCGTCGTCGTATTCGTAAATTGTGCGAAAGAAATTATATTTAAATTGAAAATCTAACCTAATTGCAGTCCCATAGCTTCGCCAGAATTCTTTCTCGATGTCATTGGCCCCGGTTCGTCGAGTAGATCGCAAATCCGTCTGTGAACATTTTATATAATATAATAACCAATAGCTTTGTTGGCGCAATCTCGAGAACAAACAAGAAAACTAAATAAAAAAAAAATAAAAAAATAGCGAAATCTTACAATTCGTATCCTTGTTCTACCAACAGTTCTACTACGTCTCCCGAACGGTCGATAATATTACAAACTTCTTCAAAACTGCGATTGGCCAACGACATTCCGGCCCATTCGAGAACCTATGTATAGTGAGAAGATTTATTTTAGCAACCGCCAACACGCGCAATAACGCTAGACTTTACCTTATCTCCTTGTTGAAGACCAGATTTTTCAGCTGGACCTCCTGGAACGGTCCACACAATTGAAGCGAACATCTGACCATCCGGACCAATTTTACCTCCTACAACCCTCATTCCAAATCCCCGAGCTAAATAAAATAAAAAAAAGTTTTTGGTCTTTTATCAGAATAATATTATCGTTGGAAGTTTTAAAAAAAAAACTTCAACCAACACGGATTCAACCCTACTTAGATTGATTATTCTGTATTCTAATAAATCGAAAAATGTATTGAAAGTAATTTATATCTGGTTGTAGTCTGTACTCTGTCCATCATAATAATTAAAGTGCACTTAAGGCAAATTCATTCGATTTGTCCAAGAAAAATAATATGATATCAAATTTTCAACATAAAGAACTAATAGTCTATTTTTTATTACAAATTATTATTTATTGTTGAAATTAATGAAAATATTTTAAATGTATACATTGAACTAAGTATTATATAATAATACTCATTAAAATTTATATTTTTTAATTACAAATGTTTTTATTTTTATACATTATATACTCGTATTCTATTATTTTATATTTTATTTTATTATATTTATTAAATATTTAAACTTTATTTATAAACCTACATATTTTTATGTTTACATTATTTTTCATTCTATCGTAAAGTAATTTTTATTTATAAATATATTATAATATTATGTTATAATATTCAAGTTTAATGATGAACATTTAATTTAGTTTGAATATGCGAAAATATGAGTTTGGGCAAACTCATATAATATTTAAATAAAAAAGTTTGTTAAAATATATTGTATTTATATATTTTGAATATAATGACTTTATTTAAAATAATGACATATAAAATATGCATTTTAATGTTGCTATTGTTTTGAGAACAGAAATTAAAAAGAAGAGTTGATACTAATGTAGAAAGTATACAGGTGTAATGTACTAATGTGTAAAGAGGATAATGGTAAATTTTGATTAAAATGTGAATGCAATGATAAACGATTCTGAGCGAAGTTCAGTCAGATGATACATGTATATGTATTTATTAAAATGTTTACATTTTTATTAAAAATAATAATATACACATTTTACATTTAGATTTCAACGTAAGAGATCCAAAATTTAATTAAAATGTAAAATATAATTAATAAAAAAAAATTGTTATTGTAATATTCACAATAATTTGGAACTGCGTTAAGTAACATGTATTTAAGTTTTAATAAAAATGTTAAGTTTATTCTCAATTTTTTGTCAATTTTATTTAACAATATTGTAAAATATTGATAAACAATAAGAAAAATCTATATACCTGTAAATACTTAAAATATTGATTTCGCTCTTATTTCAACATTAAACACCTATAGTCCTATAATAGAAAATTGATACTTGAGATTATTCTAATATTTAAGAAATATGTTAACAAATATGTAAGTAATAAGTATGTTTCAATAAAAATTTAAAAAAATTGTCTTTTTTTATTAATTATTATTGTAAAAGTATTGATAAATAATAAGTAAAATACTTATATGGATTGTAAGATTTTTGATCACACTAAAAATACGAGTATCAACTTGAAACAACTATAAAAAAAATCCGGGACTTTTCTAATATTTTGATACCATATAAGTAATATGTGAGTATACTTCAGTAAAATTTTTAGGCCTTAAAACTCAAATTCCCAATTTTACCAAACATAATATACAGAAAAACGAGAATTTTAAGATATATTCAAAGTTCTTTATTTTGTAGAAAAATTAATGTAATTGTTCCGAAATTTTCACAATAATATTGAAATCCAATTCGTCGAAATTTCAGCTTTTGTGGAAAATGCCGTTTTTCATTTTTTTTTTGTCGTTTTTCCTATTGCAAAGGCTCAATTTTGAGAAATTCGAAAAATAACTTAAATAAAGTACCAACTACATCTACTATTCAATCAGAAACATATACTTTTAGTGAAAATCGGAACATTATTTAGGGTAGAAAAATTGTCTTCAAACATAAAAACAAAACCAAAAAGCTATTGTGAAACCAATATACATTCTTCGCTCCGCTCAGAATCTAAAATAATATAATAACTAAAAAGTAAAAAATATTAATTATTTCTATTTTCTACCTTAAACGAATTGTAATATTTAGAATTAAATAAATTATTTTATTTTTGTATATTACGAGTATATTAAATTCGAAATAAGCATTTTATTTTAAATGTAAAACAATAATTTTATAGTTATACTAAATTCGTGAATTTACCTCCTATTGATTAGTATTAAAATTATTATAATTTTTATGTAAATAAGAAAACATTACTAACATTTTATAATGTATAATTTATGAAAAAGACATTTGTAGTGTATTTTAATATTTTGTAGCTTGTCTTTTTTAATATAATATTGTAAATGTATACAATTAAATTACTGAATCCGAATAAAATAACATAATAAAATTATAATAGCTTTTATGTATAAAAATTATTTTATACATTTGTATTCTCTACAAAAACTGTAATCCTTTTCATATTATGGAATATTATTAGTTGATAAAATACAAGACAAGCATATCAATGATTTTTTTTTTTTTTAGTTTACGTGCATAAATTAAAAAAAATTGAATATATATTCTTTTATTATATTTATGAAAATTAACTTTTTATAAATATCTTCAGAGTTAAAAAAAAAAGTTATTTTATATAAAAATCTTTAATTTTAAAAAACGATATAAATGAAAAGTTTAAATTTTAGATGGTCGACTAAAAAATAATAACAATTGAGTAGTTTAAAAGTTACTGTATAATTTTAATATATAACATAAGATATTTTAATAACCATGGAATATATTACTATGTCCTTATATAGAGTTTAAATTAATTATTATTTTCCCAAATATAAAAATATATTTGTTATTATCCTACTAATAAAGTATTCTAAGGTTAATTGAGTATCAAAAAATTGACAGTTTAAGAAACAATAAATTGATAAAATTTTAACTAAACATAATTACCTACAGAAATCTAAATGACAAAGTAAAGTGAATTAATTAAATTTGATATTTAAAAAAAAAAAAAAATCGCTTAAAATAAATTAATCAATCTATTGATCTATCACTTGATACGGACAAATTAAAAATAAAAAAAATTATATTATATGTTTATAATGTTTAAAACTTAAAAAGAAAAGAAAAACAACGTAATTGATATGTTTGTCAATAAATAATATTAATTAAATATAAAAGATATATTTTTCGTAATATTTATTTTAATTGCAATAAATTACTTTCATTCGTATTATGAATATAATCATTTAATTATATATTAAATTTGTATTTTATTTAAAATCCTTTAATTTTATAGAATTTACAAAAGGTGTTAAATTTAATTTGTTTCGTTCATTAAAAATGTTGCCTATATTAATAATGAATAGTAAATATTGCTCTATATGTCATAATTAATAATTAACACATTCATTCAAAGGAACTCGCACTATTTGTCCTGTATAATAATATAATTTTTGAAATTATTCTTCCAGTATTCTAACAAAATGTTACATATTATACGAAATTATTTATATCATTCTCTTTTGTCTAAACATTCATGAGTGAATGAGTAAAGGAAATTAAATATTTCTATACAGTAGTAAAGTTAAAAAAAAAAAAAAAACTATTATTGCGACACGAAAGTACTGCAAATGTTGTAAAAATCAATGATATTTTTATATATATATAATATAATACCTTATACCTGTGCTAACGTTTGATTAATTTTATTTAAAAAAAAATTTAATAAAATATATGGATTTTGTAAATAGCAATAATTTACAAAAACTTAAATTTCAAATGTCTAAAGTAAATAAAAAATAAGTTATTTACGACATCAAACATGGCGAAACGCACGACCGTACAACGTTTCATTTCTACGTGAAACGTGGATTATTGTTTATTATACTGTATAAATCTTAAAATATTTTGCTAAAAGTAATTAATTTCTTTTGATTTAAAATTACAATTAGTCATGAATCCTTTGAAAGAAATTAACCCATCATAGGGTATTTTCACCTAAAAGTTTCATTTACCTTAGATAGATAATTTATTTTTCTATAAAAAGATCGTAGAGCTTCTATATTTATGTTGTTTTCATTTTCAATTTTTCTACATTTTACTATAATTATTATTAATGTCATAATTTTAAAATAACACTAAACGATGTTGTATGAAATGTGTTATGAGATCACTGAATAAAATTAACTGTTAGGTATGTAATATTAATATTCTTTGTTATATGTTACCGTCATCTTATACGTGACTCTAACGGTGTTTTCGATTTTGTGCCGAATCAACAGGTGATCCCGGTGCATATGACAGGGATAGGAGACGATAGACGTATAATCTTAGTGTCAATATGAATATTAATTTAAAAAAATATAGTCAGTCGACGTATTAGATAGTATTAGATGGAGTATTTATTAAGTAAAATATTAAATGTATAGTGTGAATTATTAATCATTATGGTGAGTGTCGTCTTCGCCTGTCATCCTGATCACTATTAGTCATCGATTAGATCCAAATTTTGGGTGTAAATTTATATATTATATATATGCAACAATTTATTTTGTGTTGCTTGTACTTAAGAGTTAGTTATTAAATTCCAAATTGATATATACTAGTTATAGTTGTCTGCCTAGGGCTGTACTAATTAATAGGAGAACTTTAGATCATCTATTGTGAAGAAATAATCTAGCCAAATATATCTTCGGATTTCATAACACCTATCGATATTAGACCTATCGATTGACGTTCATTATCTAGCACAAGCTGAGACGAGCAATATTACGTTACAATATATTATTCCATAATAAAATCAATTTACGTTTGCACCAAATTTTTTTACAAGATAATATTTTTCACAAATATTTGTAAAAAAAAAAAGTATATTTTATAATGTATATTTGTTAAGTATAAATTATAAAATTATTAAAAAAAAATTTAGTTATTTCGTTTGTTAAGTGTAATTTTAATTTATTTTCTACTTTAATTTCTTATTTTTACTTACTTCGGTGAGCTTTGTCACTCATATCTCGCTTCAAAATTACTTTACGTTTGGAACCTGTTCGAACACCTAAAAAAATACAAATTATAATTATAATTTAAAATAGGTCGTAAACTATTTTCAACAAGTAAAATATATACAGGTATTTAATTAGATGACATTTTAAAACTTAAATAAAATGTTATCTATTATTTCTTTTCCTAAAAATAAAGTAGATAATAATTATAAAGTTTTGAGTATCATATCATAAAAAAAACAAATTTAATAGGTATTAATTTTATTTGTTACTCGTAAATAAAACAGGAATTACGCGTTTTTTTAAAAAATTACATAATTTTTGCATACATTATGTTTTTTTCTACTCCGAAAATGTTGTTCTACTTTAACTTAACAAAACCTTTAAGTAAGCAAATGAACTAAATGGAAGCTTTTTTTTTTAATTCACGTGTAATAGAAACTCGAAGACGAAATCATCTATCTGCATATAATTAATATTATTTACATTAGTAAAATTATAATATTATTTTTCGTGTAAAATTGTACTATAAGTTTTAGTTTATATTAATAATTACTTATTAGTAATTAACATAATATAATTATATATTATAATATGTAGGGTTCTGGGTTACATAATTATTATACGATATTATTCATAATGGCGTGTACATTTTATATCATTAAATGGGATATTGTTGTGAAAGGGATAATGGTGAAAGAAGAATAGTGTTGTATTGTAATTAAAATATTTTAAAGCAGTGATAAATCATCGTTTTCGAAATTAACAATTCTGAACGAACTACAGTCAGATAAAATGATACATGAATGATTAACATTTTGATACCTACATTTTATAAAATATAACCTTATTCGGATTTAAAATTCGAATTAATACGTTTCCAAAATATTATCACGCGAATCCTCAGTAAAACGTTCAAATCCCTATGATTTATATTTTCTTAGTTTTTATAAAACAATTAAATTCAATTTCGTTAAAATTAAGGTTTTCCTTAAATTTTGCCGTTTTTCTTTGATGTTTAATAGTTTCTATAAAATTGTACCCTAACAAAAGAAAAAAAAAACGATCTAGTAGGATAGAAAAATTATATTTAAATAAAGTAACGGCTAAGTGCAATTCTCTGCTAAAAGCGTATCCATTACTGTATAATCAATATTATATAAATTAAAAAAAAAATATATTTAAATTAATTTTAATATATTCTTATATATTATATCTATTATTATTATTTTCACCGAAGTTCAATAACGCATTTAATGAAAACTTTTTTAATTTATTTTTATTTAACCAACGTGTAACGCGACCAAAATAACTCGACCATTTCTTGTAAGTCCATAATATCATCTATTATTTTGATGAAAAATGTACTCTGACGATGATCAAAAACATAACTGCACGTAAACTGTTTTGACAGGAAAATAATTAGCACACTCTATTAGAACAGCTCTTCAAAACACACTTCAATACTCTCTCGGAGTTAGTGAAACACATTAAGTCATTAAACCGTGCAAAGGGCCAAATATAATAAATAAATAAATAACAATAATAGAAAAATTTTAAATTATTGAATACCATTTATGTTATACGATATACACAATAATACTATATACGATCCCTGGGGAAATATTATAAAATACATGCGATTAAAATAAATTCTGAACTAAATTCGATTAATATAATGACAATAATATATTACGAATCACAAATTTTATAACACTGGATTATATTTAAATTAAATACAATAAATTTCATTTTAGAAAAATTGTAAAATATTAAAATCCAATTCAAATTATTGTCATAAACTCAATCGATAAATATCGTTAAATCAAGAAGAGTGTGATATATTTATTTACCTATAAAAAAAAACAAAACTGAATTTTAGATTATTTTGAATTTTTAGATAATTATTAATTATTATTAATGTACTGATTAAAATATATAATTTTTTTTTTTTATCTATTTATCTATTATATATTATGGTTATACGATTGCTTATCTACGTCACGACATATTGCAGTGATAATATTAAATTATTTTATAGGTACAATCCATTGTTCATAATAATGTGATAGCACAGTGTTTGTAAAATTCAGTAAATTTCGAAATTATAATATTATAAATATATTTAATAAACATTAATACACCCGTATATACTCTAATTATTATTATTATAGTGTTTTACAAAACATTGTATAAAACGATAATAAATTATACTATTGTCTATATTATTCTAAAGCATTTAGTGAAATAATTATTATAAAGAGAAATAATATTTTACAGACGCGAATAATAATCTGCGAGGTATTAAATACAAAGGAATTTCATAAAAATACGACAAAATAATATTTATAATATTTAAAAAATTCAATTTCACAAAGTATTGTATAAAATGTCAAATGCAAATTAAGTTATGTAAAATATTAATATAATATAACAATGAAAGGTAAATCCATAGAGTGATGATACGGACATCTTGATAGAAATTTAATATTTATTGCAAAAGCAATATGTTGGAATTCAATTTAATCTTAGAAATCAGAATTCGTTCGGTTCATTTAATTCTTATGAGTATTTAGGTCATGGTATGAACGCTGCAAGTTTACTAAATAAATACCTGTATGCGATATAACCTAAATAAAAACGATTTTATTTGTTCTACAACCGATGCATTTTTTCTCCTCGCTTGTATAAAGGAGTCATAAAATTCCTATCATAAGAATTGAAAAAATAATTAAATATTATTATTATTATTATTTATTATTATTATTATTATTATTATTATTATTATTATTATTATTATT